>JAMXIJ010000055.1:0-102331 GCA_025742365.1 Coniothyrium glycines | reverse complement strand
AACTTTATAGTTTAAAAAATTATAAAAGGGAATTCCTATACTTATATAAATCTTTAATAAGGTACTAAATTTAGGACTTAAAAACCTAACTATATTATTATCTCTATTAGTTATATTATTAGACTTACTATAGCTAGTTTCTACTTTTATTAACTTAGTTATATTATCTATAAATAGATTTCTAGAACCTAGTTCTAAGCTATTAGTATACTTTATAACTTCTACCTCTGTCCCTCTAATAGGACAAGCTCCTAGTAAATAAAAGGCTAGGCCTAATAGCTTTATAAACTCTATTCTATCTCTAAAGTACTTTCTTATATTATATAAATTAAATTCTATAGTTCCTTCTTTATCTATAGTATTAATAAAATACTTAGAGAAAATAGAACTAGTATCTTCTAATCTTTTTATTAAGTAATACTTATAGTTCTCTATATTATATTTAGCTTTATTATTTCTATCTTCTAAAAAGCTATAGCTAGTAGAAGTATTATTAATACTATCTTCTAGTTTATTAAAATCTAACTCTAGATTACTAGGATTAAGATATAAAATTCTAGAAAATAAGAATTCTTCTAAGCTATCTTCTATATATATAAATAACTTCTTTAGCTTATTAATATCTACTTCTATAGTACTATCTACTATAATAAGATTAGAGTTTATATCTCTAATTTTAGGCTTAGTTAAACTATTATTTGCTATAGCCCTAGTATAAGCTCAAATTTGTGTTAGCTCCTCAAAGCTATTATTAGAATTAAACGTTAGGTTTCTACTATAAAAATCTAAGAAGATTTCCTCTAGTAAAATACTATTATTTGTTTCTTTTATTATTTTATACTTAGTATTAATAATAGCTATAGAAAGTAGTCTAATAGTATAAATAAGATAAGAGCAATCTTATTCTATATTAATAGCTTCTTTAGTTATTTTAGTACTTAGATTAATACTTTTAATAGCTAAATAGGTAATTAAAGGACTATTAAAACTAGGGTATTCTTCTAAATCCTCTTGTGTTAAAGGTTGTTCTATTAAAGTACTTACTATATAAAACAAACTAGGCTTTACTTTTTCTACTAGATTATTATAAAAAATCTCTAAGGTACTATCTCCTAAGTTTTCTTTAGTATTAGTAAGATACTCTTCTATAAGTCCTATTATAATATCTAAAGTATCTTTTATAGAATTGTCTACTATAGGCTGTTTAATAAGAGTACTCTTATCTCTATTACTTTCTTTTACTACTCTATATAGATAAACTATAAATAAACTAAAAAATTTATAGTATTTTCTTTTAACATCCTTACTAGATAATAAACTAAAATCTTTTAGATTCTTACTACTATTTATAGCTAATACTTCTGTTTGTAATTGCTGTCTAAGTCTTCTATTTAGTTTATTAACTAAAGGTTCTATAGAATATAAAATACTTTCTACTATAGAAAAAAGATTATACTCTATTAAATCTTCTATAGTATTACTATTTTTAATAGGTATAACTACTAGCTTAAGTAAACTATTAATATTCTTATTATTTAAATAGAGATAGAACTTAGTCTTATTTATATTAGAAGGTATCTCTCTACTTTCTAAGTTATTAAAATCTATTAACTTCTTACTAGTACTAACTTCTAAATCTTAAATATAGCTATTTACTATACTAGGTTTAGTAGTATTCTTACTAAGTAAAAGACTATATAAACTAGTTTTAATAGTACTACTCTTATTACTATCTTTATCTTTAATAATAAAATACTTAATAAGATTCTTTTTAGTAAAGAGGCTTTGTATAGAAAGACTATCTATATAATACTCTTTTTTATTATCTAAACTATTAATTTCTTTATTATTATAGTATATACTTAAGTGTTTATAAAGACTTTTTTCTCTACTAAATAGAGAATTACAATCTTTTATAATACACTTAAAACTATTCTTTATTTCTTTTAATTCTTTAAAATAATACTTATTATTTTCTATATTTTCTAAGTCCTTTAAAAAGGCTAGGTCTAGTTTTTCTAACTTAGTAAGTAATTCTTTTACTTTAGAATCTTTTAAAGAGATAGAATGTTTTTTAAAGTGTTGTTTTACTAATACTATAATACTATTCGTACTATTAGAAAAGTTTAAATAAGTTAAATAATCTTTATTAAAATAAAATAAAATTTTTAGATCTTTATTATAGCTTATATTAAAGCCTAGGTCTATAGTAGGAGTATAGTAGGATAAAAACATTCCTAGTTAAGATATAATTTTTTTCTAGTATAAAAGTTAGTATTATAGTATACTAGAATAGTAGAAAGAAAGTAGTAAAATAGTAGTTATAAGACTACTATAGAATAAAAATAAAAGCTTATAAAATAACTAGCTTACTTAATTATAGTATAAAAGATAATAAGAGTATAATAAGATAGAGAGTAGTAAAGATAATAGTATAATATAATATAAGAGTAAAGAGTAAAGAAAAAAAAGGGTTACTACTTACTATATTTATATAGAAAGTATTCTACTAAACTAAAAGTAAGTATAATAGAAAATTAAATTAAATAATTTTTTTTTGTTTATACTATTAATCCTATTTTCTTTAATATTTCTTAATTTATTATATTTTTTTTTCTTTAATTATCAAATTTTTTTAGTATTAATTACTATTAATTTCTTTTTAATAAAAAAATTGTATTTTATTATTATTTTAATTCTTACTTTTATTAATAAATACTTATTTTTACTAAGTATAGAATAAAAAATATATTTATTTTTATTATTATTTTTACTATCTTTATCTTAATTCTAATTAATTTAGATTTTTTCTACCCTTTTCTTAAGATAATAATTATATTAATTTTAGGTTATAAAATTCTATTATTTATTCTAATAGAATTTAATTTCTTTTTTTACTTCTAAAAAAGAAGATTATTACTAGTTTTCTTATATTATTATTTTAATTTAATTAAATTACTATAACCTAATCTAACTATATAAAAGGATAGGCTTTACTCTATCTTACTTTTTATCTCTACTTTTTACTTACTTTCTATACTAAGTATTATATAATCTACTTACTATAAGGCTAGCTTAAAGTAAGTATAATTAATAAAAAATACTAAACTTTAGAGAAAATACTAATAAACTATATAGAAAATGTCTACTACTAAAGAATCTACTTTTTTAGTAAATAGATTTATTAAAGAAAATCTACCTAATCTTTCTTTAGTATCTACTTTTACTATAGGAAATAAAGTATTTAATCTTAGAAATCTAGAAAGTAATAAAGTAGTAGGCTTTTTAGGCTATTTAGCTAGTTATACTAAGCTACCTAGCCTAGTAAGCTATATTTATAGAAAAGGTATTGTTTTTATTTAGCTTACTTTATTATACTAATAATAAGTATAGGAAAAGAACTAGGATATACTAGATTTATTATTATTATAGTAAATCCTTTTAAAAAAGAAGAGTTTTACTTTAGTTACTATAATATAGTAGTAGTAGATAAAGTTAGTTTAATAAAAAGTAAAAAAGCTTTAGAAGATATAGTAAGCTTAAGGATAGAAAGTATTCTTAAAGAAATTCTAAGGTAAGTACTTAATATTATCTAACTTCTATTTATAAAAATTACTTACTTACTTTTATTAGTCCTAGTTTTTTTACTAAAGATACTTTAAAAGAATTAAATCTTTTAGAAGAACTTATAAAAGAAGAAAACTTAGAATTTAATTCTAATAATAGCTTAGAAATAGATAGTCTAGAAGAAGAGAAAGATTAAGTTATATTTAAAAAGGTATATATTCTTACTAAAAGTAAATAGTAGAGTAAAGATTAATATTTTTTTTATTTTTTTTAAATTTTTTTTATAA
The DNA here is from genome assembly GCA_025742365.1 of Coniothyrium glycines. Lineage (NCBI taxonomy): Eukaryota > Fungi > Ascomycota > Dothideomycetes > Pleosporales > Coniothyriaceae > Coniothyrium > Coniothyrium glycines. The sequence goes on along the minus strand of JAMXIJ010000055.1, from coordinate 98,477 downwards.
TAGAAACTAGTATCTATAAAAAATACTCTAGTATAACTAAAAGGTTAAAAAACTATAAATCTTTTTATATTCTATAAATATTTTCCTATAATATTAAGTAACTACTATATAAAATAGTTAAATAGTAAAAAATATACCTATATTCTATCTAAAAATAGATAGATAAATTAAAAAATAGAATTAGACTTTAAAATAGTACCTATAGTATTATTATATACTAGAATAAGATAATTAGGTATTATAGATCTTAGTAGTAGAGTTTATATATAATAATAGTATATACTTAACTACTAAGTATATACCTTTCTAAGGAAACTTTAGAAAAGACTCTTATAAGGTAGACTAGCCTAGTATACTCCTAGGTAAGAGAGAATCTTTTTTTAGGGTAGATCTAGCCTTAAAGATAATAAGGCTATAGTAGGAATATAAGAAGAAAATCCTAGCTATAAATAAGTATTAAGAAGCCTATTAAAATAAAAAAAAGCTACCTATACTATTTAGTATTAGAGACTAAGTTATAATCTCTAACTACTATATATAGTTATTAAGACTAAAGAAAAAACTAAACTAGAAGTATATTAGACTAGGGTATATTATAGTCTAGAATAGCCTATTATTATTTATAGTAGATATATTAGGATTATAAGTAGTCTATCTAATATTTTATACCTTATTATTAGAACTATATAATAAGAAAGGCTTAATACCTTACCTTACTATACTAATTATAGATATATTATATAGATATAGTAATAATATATAGAAGGTATATAAAATCCTTAATTAAAAGTAAGATAAGAATAAGTAATAGCTATACTATATAAAATAGATAGGTTATCTTATAGAAAAATATTCCTAAAAGCTAGAGGTAAATATCTTTATAAATATACTAAAATAATTTTAGTAGAAGATAAATATACCTCTTAGGTATAAAATAACTTAGGTAATACTTAAATAATATTTAGAATAGCTACTAAAAAAAGAGAGGAATAGTTTCTAGTTAAGATAATAAGGATATACCTTTACTAGCTTTTTTTATAAGGTTTCTAGTATTTAATAGTATCTTTATAGAAATAGAATTCCTTATATTTTTATTTAAGCTATAGTAGCCTATAATAGCTTAGATAGCTATAGGATTACCTTTACTAATATTTTTTCTATAAGGTTTTATTAGTATTTAATAGTATCTATATTTAAAAGTTACCTAAGAATTTATAAAAAACTTAGACTTTTTAGATTAAAATAAAGTAAATTTATTAGTATAGTCTAAACTATTTTAGTATAATTAGGAATAAAAAAGGTTATAAAAGAAAATTTAATTTAATTAAAGGCCCTTAAAGGGGTAGGTATTATAAGTAACCTAATTTTAACTCTTTTAGGCCTAATAAACCTAGAATAGCCTATATAGGTATAGATTATATTATTATACTATAACTTAAGCCTTAAGAACCTTAATCTCTTTCTCTAAAGCCTTAATATACTCTATCTACTTATTCTTAGCCTTACTAGTTACTTTTAACTTAGATTTTTTTATACTCTCTAACTCTACTTTTAATTTTACTAAATAAGCTACTTTTTAGAAAGCTAGATTTATATTAATCTTACCTTTAGCCTATTAAGGTTAGTAATACTATATTTAGATAAAATAGGATAAAATACCTTCTTTTAGGGTATACTATTTAAGTCTATACTCTTAATAAGATACTTTTTTATACTTTTTTTAAGCTAGTACTTATTTACTTCTTTATTAACCTTTATAAAGGCCTTATTATACTAGTATAGAATAAAAAAAATATTAGTATTAGAATTCTTAGAGGTAGTTATAGTACTAGAATATAGGAATAAATAGGTAGAATAAGAGGTATACTTTCTATATTATAGTTAGCTAGCCTAAAATAGCCTAAATTAGGAAAAAAAATAGTATTCTAACTTACTTAGAAAGATCTTTAGCTATAGGTATATAAATCTTATATAGGTAGTACTCTATAAGTTCTTATACTATTAAATTACTTCTAATATCTTTCTAAGCCTTAAGCTACTTCTTAATCTTAGAAAAAAACTAATACTAAGATTTAGGAATCTAAAAAATATTAGTTTATACTAAATTAGGTTAAAATAGCTAAAATTAGGCTATTCTACTTATAGTATAGTAATTAGTACCTATTATAAAGTAGTAGAAGTACTTTATAAACTAAATATTCTTACTTATAGTATTTTTAATAGACTAGCTATTAAAAAGGGCTTTAATTTCTAGAGTAGATAGAATTATAATATAACTAAGCTAATTATAGTAGAGTAGGTAATAAGTACTTATATTTACTATATAATAGCTATAATAGTAATAAGTATAGATATCTTTATTATAGTATATATTACTAACCTTAGTAATATTTATAATAGCTATAAGAAACTAGAAAAGCTAAAAATATATTTAGTTATATATATACTAGATAAAATATACTAATCTAAATCTATCTAGCTTAGTTAGCTTTAAACTTATTAAGAAAAGCCTCCTTATACTACTTTATACTAGAATAGTATATATTAGTAAGAAAAAAATTCCTAGTAGATTTTTAGGATATAGTATAAACTTATAAAATTTAAGGAAGTTAGTAAAAAAAAAATAGAGGGTAAGGCCTCTATATATTACCTCTAGGCTACTATTTACTAGTAGTTAGGTACCCTATAAAAGTAAAGTAAAGGTAATAGTAACTAATAAGATAAAAAAAAACCTTAACTCTAAAATTCTACTAAGATTTTACTTAAACTATTTTAGGAAAGAAAGCTTAGAAGGAGGTTATAAAATGCTATAGGAAGCTACTATAGCCTAAAATAGGGTAAATAAGCTATAAATCCTATACTAATATTAGCCTTATTCTATTTAAATATTAACTAAGATAGTTAACTATAGAAAGGGGATATTATTAGTACCTAAGGTTACTTTCTCTAAGGTAATAATACTTATATCTAAATAACTATATTATAAGGGAATAAATTATACTATAAGTAGTAGACTCCCTCTATTACTATATAGTAGCGATTAGTCTATCTAGTACCTATAATATAAGCCTTCTAATCTATCTTTCCTATATTAATCTATTATAGGTCCTAATAATTATACTATTCTATTATAGAGAAAAAGTAATATATACTAATAATCTCTATATAGATTATTAGCCTTATTTTAATATACTTCTTAGCTTAGGCAGAGGAACGTTATGCTTTAGTTAAGCTAAATAGGCTATTTTACCTTAAGTTAGGCTTAAACTCCTACTATACCTATTTTTATACCTCTAGTAGCTATAGTAGGGTTCTCTTCTAAAGAAGTAGAAAGTACTAATAATTATATTATAATTCTTTATAGAATTTAATATACCTAGGCTAAGTAGAAAAAGGGCTTATAACTATTATAGAGAAAAAACAACACGCGCTAATAATCTCTGTACGGATTATTAGCCTTATTTTAATATATTCTTATACTATTCTATATATTACTTAGTTAAATATAGTATAGTATACTACTCTTTCTTAGATTCTTTATACTTAATATTTCTAGTTCTCTTAATATTATTAAATTTCTATTAGTACCTAGGATTACTTTTCTTAAAGTAATAATATATATAAATTTAAATAACTATATTATAAAGAGGTAAGTTATACTATAAGTAGTAGACTCCTCTCTATTACTATAAAGTAGTAATTAGTCTATCTAGTACCTATAATATAAGCCTTTTAATCTATCTTTCCTATATTAATCTATTATAGGTTCTAATATTCTAATTACCTTTACTCTATAGGAGAATAAAGTACTTAACTATAAAGAAAACTTATTTAATATTAAACTTAGAATATATACCTACTATACTATAAGCTTAGCTATTCTTTCTTATAATTTTAGTAACCTCTATACTTTAAGTTACTAAAACCTCTTTATACTTATAAAGGATAAGTTATTACTATTTAAAAAAGATTAGTAATAAAAAAACCTAAGCTATAAATAATATAACTAACTTACTTTTTTATAAGCTATAATTAGTTAAAGTAGCTAATATATACCTAACTCTAAATAAACTAAATAAGAAACTATAAAAGTTAAAAATCTAGTTTTAAAAAAAAAAGGAGTATAAACTTACTTATCTTTATAAAATTTAAACTAGATACTTTATTAAAAACTAATAAATACTTTATAAAGCTAATATAATTCTAATATTACTAGTACTAGTACCTACTATACTAATATTAGGTTTACTATAGCTAGTACTACTATATTAGTTTATAAAATATAATTAAGCTAACTTTTATTCTTTAAAATATAGTTATAAATAGTTTTTAAAAAACTTACTTTAGAATTTTTTAACTAAAATATAAAAAGTTAAGTTTAGAGTTTAATACTTTTTAAAATTTATAAAGAGCTTATAAAATACTTATTATATTAATAAAAAGTATAAAATTTTTTTATAAAAGCTAATATAGTTAAATTTAAAAATAGCTATATTAGATTCTTTTAGTTCCTAAATAGAAAAGTATTAATAAGCTTTTACTATATTAATAAAGGTATATATTACCTTTTTTAATACTAATAAACTTATTAGACTATATATATTTATTTTAAAAACAGCTAAGAAATATTTATATACTAAAGTTAAAGATTATAAAATATATCTAAGCTTTATTTAAAGAAGTCTATAAATAGCTATTCTTTTATTCTAAAGAATATAAGTAGATACTTATAAAGATTAAAATAGTAGCTAATATTATTTAGTAATAGTAAAGCTTAATAAAAGATTTTAATATTATTAAAGCTTTTATAAAGGTAAAGTATAAACTTTTAGTATAATTACTTTTAGAAAGGTATATAAAAATCTTAAAAAAGTTAAAGCTAGTTATTCTAAAAAAAGCTAGGCTAAGTAGGCTTATATTAGCTAAAGATAAATAAGATTACTTTACTTTAATATACTTTAAATATAAAAAACTTAAATATATAACTATTATTATACCAATACTATAGGTACTAGTACCTAGGGAAAATAATATAATAAAAGGGGGGAGGAGATTATATATCTCCCCTAGATAATATATAATAATAATAGAAAAATAATAATAATAGGGAGTAGTTATACATAGATTAAGAATACTATATTTAGCTAAATCTTCCTTACTATTACTCTTAATTACGTTTAGCCTTACTTTACTATATTCTTCTATCTTTTCTATCCCTTCTAGATACTTTATTATACTTTATACCTATATAAATTAGTAAAGCCTATAAGGAGCCTTTAGTAAAAAAAAGCTAGGAATAGAGAGATAATAAAGTATAAGTAAATAGTAAGTATAATAGGGATTATAAAAATACTAAGAGAAATAGTAATTTTAGGGGCTATAGCTTATACTTATATATCTATTTATAAGGCTGTATATAGATATAGTATATACTAATATACTAAAACTAAAAATAAATAAACTTTAAACTAAGAATACTAAATTTTAGTATATTTAGTTTAGATAATTACTAAGTTAGATTTAAGAAGCTAAAACTTTTTTTTAAATTATTATTTAGTTAGTTTTTAGAAATATAAGTATTTAGCTTAGGATAATTAGAATAGATATAGAAGTATAATAAGTAGAATAAAAGTAATATAGATTTTAGATTTAATAATAAGAAAGAACCTTTTTAGAAGTAAATATAATAATAATAATACTTATCTTTTAGACTTAAAGTTTAGGTAACTTAGAATCTACTAATAATACTACTAACTAAAAGATACTACTCTACTAATAGTGTAGACTAAGCTATAATATAGTAAAATAAACTAAAGAAAAAGGTAAGCTTTACTATATTTACTTAGTATAAAAATCCTTAAGGCTTTACTAAAGTAATATCTAAGCCTAATTTAGACTATAAGTTAGAGCTTCTTACTAATATACTAAAACCTAGAAGTAGTATTAGCCTAAAAACTATTACTATTATAAAAAGTATAAATAAGACTACTACCCTAGCTATATAATAGCCTTTCTTTAGGATAGTAGTAGTATATATTCCTATAAAACTAAAAAAAATAGAATTACTATTTTAAGAAAAGGATATTACTAACTTCTTTAATAACTTTAATTACTAGACTAATAATACTAGTTATATAGCGAAATAATATATAACTATATTACCTAATTTATCTATCTGTAAACGTTTACTTATATAGTTTTAACCTTATATAAGTTAGGTAAGAAAAGAGGATATACGTACCTATAGCCTGTACAGCCCCTTCCCCTGTATATAGAGTCCTCTAACCTTAGTATACAAAGAATAAGACTTTAAATACCTAAACTAAACCTATTATAACTCCCTACTCTAGGTAATTAATAACTTATTATTTCCTTTATCTTTACCCTCTATTATAAAATAAATATCTATACCTAGAGTTTACCTATACTAATTAGTAAAGTAATTTACTTTATTTTATAAATTAGAATAGTAAAGAATAGAAATTACCTAAAAAGTATAGTAGAGAGTAAGAATACTATTAGATAGAAATTACCTAAAAATTATAGTAGGGAGTAAAGACTATATAGTTATCTAACTAATAGCTTTCTAGTTAACTTATATAACTAATTAACTAATATAATTATATAACTAATAGTAATTCTAGTTAAGCTTAATAATTAGATAACTATACTATATAATTATACTAATAGTAATAAATATATATTTAAGAGACTATATAAATATCTCTCTATAACTAATAAATATAGTACTAATACCTTAAATACTACTATAAATAGTACTAATATCTTAAATACTACTACTAAATAAGGCTACTAAACTAGATAGCCTATAAAGCTTATATAGAAATAGATCTAATAGGAGCTATATATTATATATTAATAATATAGTATAACTTACTAGCTTTAATACTATACTAATTAAATTATAGTATATATATATTAATAATTAGGAGTTTAAAATTAATCTTAATTATTTAGTTATTTTAGATTTAAATAGATATGTTATATATATACTTATTAATATATAAATAATTATATAAGATTATAAAAAGGTACTTATAGTATATAGGGAAAGTTTTAAGGGATAGAAAGTTTATTACTTTAATCTTATATAAAAACTACTATAGAGTAGCTAACTAACTCTTCTAAAAGAGATAGGAAATAGTTACTATAGTATATAAGGGATAAGGTAAGGTATAAAGCTATTTAAGATTATATAGGATAAAGAATCTAAATTTAACCTATATCCTAATATATAATAAGAAGTAGGAACTAAATCTATAAGTCTAAAGCTTAACTACTAAGAAATATAACTTCCTACTAATAATATAAACCTATATAAAAGTTCTTCTAAACTATATAAACTAGCTAGAGGTAGATAAGAAGTACCTATTACTTTTTAGCTAAAACTAGAACTAGTAATAGAAGCTATACCCTAACCTTCTCTATATAAGCTAAAGAAAATACTAATACTAATTAATCTTTAAGTTCTATTTAAAAAAAAAAAACTATATATTAATTCTATATAGATTAATATACCCCCTAAAATTAAGGTACTATAGTAAGTAAGTTATATATATATATAAATTTTATATATACCCTATAAATATTATATACCTACTCTCTTATACCCTATATAAAGCTAATACCTAAATAAACTCTAAGTTTACTTAATTACTATTTATAAGTATAGCTATATAATAACTAGATACTATATAGTATAGCACTAAACCTAGTATAGCTATATATAAACTATACCTACCCCCCCTAAACTACCTATACCTCCTAATAATTATATTATACCTAAAAAGCTTACTTAATTCTAAAAGATCTAAAGAAAAAAGAATAACTACTTAGGTAAGCTATATAATATCTTAGTAGATAAGGTAAAGATCTTTAGAGATCTATACGTATAACTGTAAATCCTAAAAGCCTACTACCTAAATATTTTTTTAGATATCCTTAAGGATTATATATATATATACTACCTATATAAACTAAATCTAAATATAATATAGCTTAAAATATATACTACCTTTAATATATATTTTAATAATAGTATAAATTAGAATTAGTACTAAACTAACTAAATAATACTCTCTTTTATATATTATAAAAGAGAAAACCTAGATAAGTCTTTATATAAAGTACTTAAAATAATAATTAATAAGATAATATTTATATAAAAGGTACTTAGACTTAAGTACTAAGGTAACTTATAGCTCTATATAGCTATTATATAAGTATATTAAGGATAACTAGAGCTTAAACTAGCTCTATTTACCTTAAAACCTATATATAAAGTATTATTTAATAACCTTTATATAGCTATCTAAGTTATTATAAATAAGTAATCCTTCTAATTTATATATAATACTAAGAATATATACTATATAAATAGGAAGTACTTAACTATACCCTACTATATAAGTATAAAAAGTAATAGTTAAGGTTTTTACCTTTCTAGTAAGAATAGTAGGGAAATTACTATATAATAAAGATAGGAAGGTAAAATATTTATACCTTATAATTAATTAATTAAATTTTAATTTAGAGTGCTACCTAGCTCCCTTACAGGTCTATAAATACTATCTAACTTGTATACATTAAGTAGGGTAAACGTAGCAGATATCTCTACTTAAAAGCCCCTACTGTCTTCTATTACTAGTCCTAGCTATATCTTATCCTATACTATTACTAACTATATTACCCCTCTTTAGGGTAGTAGAGTAGTTAGTAGCCCCTATTAGGGGCCTAGTAAGTTAAACAGCTTCTATACTATTATATTAGTATTAGCTACCTTAATTATAACCTTAAGGTACTTAAGTAAACCTATATCTAGGAGCTATTAGCTAGCTATTATAGCTTTATCTTTATCCCTTAGGAGTCTGTAGATTTAGGTTATACCTACTCTAGTAAGGAGGTTAGCTCTAGCTAGTTTTATATCTAGGTAGTATATAAGGACGTAGGTAAGTATCTATCTATTATAGCTATACGTATAGTATAGTACTACGTTAGGTATACCTATCTTAGCAAGCTATACTTAGAGTCCTAGTACTTCTATTTATAATAATATTATTACTATAGTAAGGTACTTTAGTATATTATTATATAAATAAAGTAGTTAGTAGTCCTAGCTATCTACCTAGGTAGGCACTATGTAGTATAGTTTATCTTTCTCTACTATCTATTACTTTTCCTATACTTCTATATAGTACTAGCCTATTTCCTTTACTCCTCCCCTAGCCTGTACTTAGTAGCTATAGGTAGGCGCTTATAGATAGTTAGCCTACCTCTCCTTAACTATATCCTAGTACTTTACTTAGTAAGTTGCTATAGGGAGCTCTAGTCTTACTAGCTAGTAGGAGGGACGTCCCCTTCTGCCTCCTCTTATCTACTATTCTTCTGTAATAGAGTTCTATATCTTATCTATCTTCTTCCTAATATCCTTTATAATAGAGTAGTTAGCTATCTTTACTACTCTCTACTAGGCTAGGGTTTTAATATAGATATCTATTAGGGGGGTACTACTCTCCCTTTTAATTATAGCTATTAGTATCTATCTATATACTCCTATAATTTTTATAAGGTACTTATTCTATACCTTTATAAGTATACCTATTATTATCTTTAGTAGTCCTTACCCCTTATTCCTAATAGCCTAGATCTAAAAGCTATAGGTTATTATAGGTTAAGTAACTACTATATAGATTAGCCTTAACTTTCTTATAGGTAGTCCCTATATAGATACTATAACTCTAGCTAGTACTTAGAACACTATAATACCCTTATTTATTACCCTTATAATATAGTTATACTAGTTTAGGCCTAGGTTAAGCTATACCTCTAGGACTCTTATTAATAGGATAAGTTCTGCACTCTTTCCCTAGACTGTAATAGTTGCCTATAGGTCCTCTATCTTCTATCTCTTCTTAGTAAAATAGGTTATCTAGTATTTATCTAGGGTAAAGTTAGCTCTAAACCTCTAGGCCTATTAGGCGTACTTATTATAGGTAGTTATTAGCCTCTAGTAGTTATTAGAGGTAGATTAGCCCTATATAATTAGGTTTATATTATCTATAAACCTAAACCCTATAGTCCTATCTTAAATATCCTAGAATTCCTCTAATAGGTTAGAGATAAAGAATAGAAAAAGGATTAGTAATAGGGTTAATCCCTAGGGGATTCCTATTTCTGTCCTTATCTAGTTATCTATATAGTTATTAAACTTAATCTATATTTATCTATTAGTAAGGAATAACTTAATATACTTTACTACCTATTCTAGAAATCCCTTTTTTTGCAGTACCTATAGTAGGCACTAGTAGGATATATTATTAAATACTCTAGCTAAGTCTAGTATAAGTACTATTACTACTAGTTATTTTATAGCCTATACTATCTAGATACTCTTAGTAAGGAGTTCTAGTATAGATAGGGTTAATCTTTACTTCTACACTCCTATCTAGTTATATAGGATAAGGCCTCTATCTTCTATCTTAGTTATAATATAGTTTATAATAATTTTTTCTATAATTTTTACTATTATATTCTTAAGTATAATAGGCTAGTAGCTACTAGGGAGGGAATAGTTACTCTTCTTCTCTTTATAGAGTACTATTATTATAGACTCCTTAAGCTCCCTAAGGATTAAGCTCTCTTTAAGGATTTAAGTAATCGCTTTAGCAATATCCTCCTTAATCTTATTACATAGGGCCTTCTATACTTTATTTAGGATCCTATCTAGGCTAGAGGCTTTTTTATTTAGTAATCCTAAAATAATATTCTTAATATCTTATACTATAACTATCTAAGCTATTTTAAATTAGTTAGGATTATAGTTTACTTTAATATCTAATAGATTAGCTTATCTACTAGTTAGGAAGAATTTCTTCCTTAGGATTCTTACTTTCCTCTAGTTTAAGTAGTCTAGTTCCTTATCCCTATTCCTCTGCAACGTAGGGACAGCATTATTACTATTATCCCCTTAGCTCCTCCTACTCTATTTTAATATATTCTATAGCCCCTTATTATAGGCGTATTATTTATCCTAGGCATTAGCTATAACTTCCTTAATTATTTTCTACTATTAAGCTCTTATATTAGTCCTTAGTAGACACTTAAGTTAGTTTCTTTTTTTTTTCTATAGTCTATTATAAGCCTTATCTCTAGTCCTCTAGTACTCCTATCTTTCCTTCTAGATATCTTCTAGTAATTCTACTACTTTAGGTAACTATTCTAGGTAGGATTTATTATAGTATCTTATTTTTAGGCAGTACTTATAGAGGATATTTCTAATAGTCTAAGTAATTGTTACTAGCGTCTATTCTAGATAGTCTCTCTACTCCTTCTTAGCTACTACCTCTTTAATCTTACTCTATTTTACTTTCTTAAGTATAAACTTATTACTTATCTAGCATCCTAGTTTTCTACCTTAGATTTAGATTTTAATAGGGATATAGTCCTTAGTAAGGGACTAATCCTGCCTTAGTTAATATAAGGTTATCCTATTCCTAATCTCTAGTATAGTAAATCTAAGGTTAATTACACTTATCCTATTATCTTATTCCTAGGTAATAGTACCTTCCTTATTTAGTAGGGAGAGGCTATAAGTCCCTATTTACTATAGTAGGTATTAGGCTTTTTTTTCCCCTATTACTACTAGACCTACCTATTCTAGGTAGTAGACGTTAAAGTCCCTAATTACTAGTATCCTAGGATAGTTATCCTTAAGGTATTTTTTAATAATAGGCTATATTTCTATTATCTATTAGTTTACTAGTCTAATTAGGTTATATATATTTAGGACCTTTAGTTCCTAGTCTCTATTCCTAATATAAATATACTTATAGTATAGTATAGATTAGAGGACCTCCTACTCTATATTTAGTATCTAATTATAGATTATAAATATAGCCCTATCTCCTACTACTAGTTTCCTACTAAGGTAGTAGTTCCTTAGGTAGTAGGTACTATATTTCCCCTTATTCTAGACTAGTAGTTCTTAGATTATAATTACTAGGTATTACTCTAGGTCTAGGGAGTTAAAGAAAGGTTATGCCCTGCTACTATTTGTATTTCTGTAATTATATTAGATAATATTAAGGTCCCTTATTAGGGGCTTTTAGTTATCTTCTCTACTATTATATAAGCTAGTCTTACCCCTAGTATTAGTAGCTATCCTTAGTTTAGACTATTCCCTACCCACTTAATATTAGTAGGTTGTCTAACTATCTTCCTTTTTTCTAGCTATTAATAGTACTCTATTCTTTACTTATCTCCTATAGTTAGAAGCTAAATATAAAGAGGGAGGTAATACTAGTATTACCTAGGCTAGTATACTCTCCTCTCTATATCCTAGTAGTAACTTATATTAGTTTAGTTTTCTTTATCTTATTCTTTTTATAGAATATTTTATATACTTTATATTTCTTAGTTATTTAGGCTTTATAGCCTTTCTATTTACAGGCTACATAGCTAGTGTATTTATTATCCTTAGCTATATAGTTCTTAGATAAGTAACTTCTAGTATAGTAACTATATACATCTTTCTTTATATTATAAATAGATTAGTTATAGCCCTATTAGTAGTACTAAAAGTACTAGCTATTAGTAAGGGATATATCCTACATACTAGCTAGGTACTATTCTACCCCTACTAAGAGGCCTTACTTAACTACCTAGTATTATATAACTTCTATTACTATACTAAGGATAATAGACCCTCTTATCTATTTACCTTCTTCCTAGCACCTAGTTAGGTCCTTATTTAAGTAGAGCTATATAACCCTCTTAATAAGTAGACCTAGGTTCTACTACTAAACCTTCTTAATCTAGTTATTATTTCTATTATATTTCTTATTCTAAATACCTTCCTTAATTAGGATTCTAGATACTATAACTAACTTTAGTTACCTAATTACCTTTACTCTATTAAGGCCTTATACCCTAGTTTAGAGTATCTAGTCCTAACAGGCAGTATTACTTACTAAGACTAATACCTTTTCTATTAACCTTAGGTAGGTTATAATAGCCTAGGCGTTAGGAATAGCCTTCCTAATCTACTCTAGTTATTACTCTACAGTCCTTAGCTGCCTATCTAGTTTCTTTCTAAGACAGAGCTTAACCCTTAGTCTCTATTACGTCCCTCCTACTACTACCTAGCTCTAGGATTAGGTTATATTTATTTATAGTATAGTAGTCTATTTAATATTTCTAGCTATAGCTTTCTTAATTACTATTAGCTACTATATAATCTTATAGAAGCTTTAGTTAATATTATTATCTATAGTATTAATACTATACTTACTATTACTAATTAGCAATTTTAATTTTTAGAGATAGGCAAGCTCTTCTCTTACAAATTCAGATTTACCCTTCTCTAACTCTACTACTCCTTCCCTAATATATTCTTTAACTATTTAAGTAATTTTATCCCTTTTAGTTATCTTTCCTATTCTATCTTTAGCCTTTATAGCTACTTTTTTTATTTTATTATTATCCTTATCCTAACGCATCTATAATATATTAGGAAGGGTTTAACTGTCTGTAGAGAATGCTACTACTACTATCTTATTGCTAGTAGTGTAGATTAGTATGCTTTTCTCCCTAAGTTTAATCCTAAAGGTAATACAGTATTACCTAGTATATATAATAGCCTTCCTATAGTATTACTATTAGTAGGTTACCTTATAATTATATAATAAAGAAATACTTTATCTATTATAAGAAAGAATACTAGTCTTTAAACTATCCTTATTTAGAATATACTTATACTAAATAATAATATATTAGCTTATATAAGGAATTCTATTAATAAACCCTAAGTATAGAAGAGGTATTAGTATATATTATATCCTTTAAAGGATAACTATTATATAAAGATAAATAAAATAAAGATATAAATAAGAATAATAAAGAATAGAATAGTAAAATAGATAATAGTAATAATATTATATAATTCTTTACTACTATATTATATATCTATTATATAACTAGTAAAAATATCTATAGTAAAAATAAGGTATACCCTATATAGTAATTCTTACTAGAAGATTAATACTATATATTATACTAAGGTAAACTTTAGAATATAGAAGCTTTATTTATCTCTACTATTAGTAAAGTATAAGCTAAAGTATACCTCTAAGAAAATATATATATTAAAGTAGACTAGATACTAGGTATATAGACTATTAGCTTTAGTAGCTAAGGTATAAAGGGTACCCTTAGTATTCTATAAGTATAAAACCTACTTAGTATAGTTATATACTATATACTTAATATACTAACCCTATTTCTTTTTAGTCTTATAGATACTAATAAACTAGGTACTTACTTTAATAATATTCTAAATATTATTTTATAAAAAGATCGCTTAGTAATACTTATTATATATAAATAGGGATACCTATTCTTTAATTTAAGTATATATAAACTATAAATTTTCTTTATAAAGTTAAAGCTATAAAGAATTTATAGAAGATTTAGCTACCCTTATATAAAATACCTCTATAAGATACTTTTAGAAGTAGGATATAATACTAATTAGTTAATATTAGCTAAAATCTAGAAACCTTACTACTTCTACTAATTATATATATAAAGTTTAAGATAATTTAAGTTTATAATTAAAGATAACCTCTACTTTAACTATAAAGTTATTATTAATATTATATAAATTACTAGATAAAATATCCTATATATAATTAATATAGATACCTTATTCTAAGCTATAATATTCCTTAAGTTAATATCTATATAAGATACGTAGGAAGTACTAAGTAAATACTAGATTAATATATACTAAGGACTACTAGATATAATTATATATAATCTAGAAATAAACTTTATAGCTAAGGACTTTTAAGACTATATAAAGATTATTAGTATTATATATTATTAAATCTTAGTTAAAGTATACTAGATAGTTAGTAAGATTAAATATATATATTAATCTTTATACTATATATTTAAAATCTTTAGAGTAGAACTATAAGAGGGTATAGATAATAAATCTATCCTCTAAATAGTAGTAAAAGCTTTAAATACTATAGCTAGACTAAATAGTTTTATACCTATACTTTTAGTTTTTAGTATATACTTAAGAATTAATAAAGAATCTTCTTTCTTACCTAATATTATAGTAAGAGTATATACTATATAAAAAGTAACTAAGTTACTATATATAGAGTAAGTAAAAAAGAAAGTAAATTATACCTTAAATATAAGGAATAGCCTAGACTTATATAATATTCTTAATCTACTATTCTAATTAGAGATTATAATATAGAAAGAGAATAAAGGATAGAAAGGACTATATAAACTAAAGTCTACTAATAGATATAATATTATAATTAAGATAGAAAATAGACTATCTACTTTCTATACTATATATATAAAGCTATATTTCTATAGAATATTATATAATATTACTATAATAATACCTCTATCTAACCTAAATAAACTAGAAAAACCTACTATTATTATACTTATAGTTAGATAATGTAGATAACTACTACTACTTTTATTAGTATAGAAGGCTGTATATAAGATAGTATCTCTTATATAAAAGATAGTAGGTATATGGAAAGAAATTTAAGAAATTAATAGATAATTAAGATAGCTATAAAACTATAAACTTAATAGTAGTATTAGTAATACTTAATAATCTACCTATATTAAAATAAAAGGATTATTTATACTAAGATAATCTACCTAATACTCTAAGTATATAGAAGTAGCTACTATAGTATCTATATAAGATACTATTTAAAGAAGTATTAAGAAAAGAGATTAATTAACTATATAGTAAAAGAAACTTAGACTAAAATTCTAAGATTAGAAATAAAAGGCTATCTACTACTACTTAAATAGGTATTTATATATAAATTTAATAAGGATAGATACTTCCTTAAATATAAAGTAAGGATTATTATTTAAGGTAATCTCTAAGATAAAGACTTACTTAACTTAATATATATAGTAATACTAGTAGTAAGATTATTTAGAATAGTAATAGTAATTACTACTTAATTTAATTTAGAAATTAAATAATATAATATTATAGGAGTATTCCTTAATATAATAATTATAGTAGAAAATCTAGTAATCTATAAGATACTAGATAGTTTTAAGTAAGGGGATTAGTATATAAAACTTAATTAAGTACTCTATAGATTAAGAGATTTACTACTACTTTAGTATAAAGAATTTATAGGATTACTATAGAATATTAGCCTAAACCTCTTAAAGGAAGAACTATACTTATTCTTTAATTAAGATTAAAAGCTTTTAGTATTATTTTATATTAATAATATACTACTTATTTACTATAAAGATAATAAATTAAGTATATTAAAATAATAGGATTAGATTATAGAAAAATATAAAGTAATTACTTAGGAATTATTTAAGTAGTTCTTAGGTATTTAAGTAATCTAAAACTATAAGAAGAGAATAATTATACTTATATATAATATATATATTAATAAGATTATAAAGAAATTTAATCTTAAAGATAGAAGCTTTTTACTTACTTCTTCTACTATTAGAGGAGTTAATTAAGAATATAAA
The DNA here is from genome assembly GCA_025742365.1 of Coniothyrium glycines. Lineage (NCBI taxonomy): Eukaryota > Fungi > Ascomycota > Dothideomycetes > Pleosporales > Coniothyriaceae > Coniothyrium > Coniothyrium glycines. The sequence continues at coordinate 81,902 of JAMXIJ010000055.1, read as the reverse complement.
AGAAGTAACTAAATAGGAAATAAAGGGATACTAAGAAAGAGTAGGATTAGTACTATATATAGTAATTATACTATAACCTAATATTATATATATAGTATTAAGATTATCCTATTTCTTAATAAATCTAAGTAATTAATATCTAAAAGCTATAGAATATATAATTATATACCTATATAGAACCTACTAGGAATTAATCTAGTATAGGGGATATAATAGACCTAATCTTATAATCTATAGAGATATCTCTTTTACTAATAATCTAGATACTTATTAATTATTATATAGATATATTATAATATTATTTAAAGAAGTAATCCTTTAGAAGGTAGTAAGGTAAAATACTATAACTACTTTAATAACTAAAGTAGAGCTACTTACTCTTAAGTATATATTAAAAGAAGTAATAGTACTTAAAAGGTTTTTTATAGAACTTATACTTAAATTAGGTAAGATTTAGAATATATAGTATAATAATTAATAAATAATTAGGCTTATAGTAGGAAAGAATAAGTAGATTACTATATAGCTTAGGTATATAGATATCTAGAATATATAGCTATAATAGGAGTATAGTAAAGGATTATTTAAAGTAATATATCTTAATATAAATAATATACCTACTAATAGACTTATAAAGTTACTAACTAAGTAATAATTTATAAAGTTTAAGTAACTACTTAATCTTTAAAATTTATAAGTATTAATTACTAAAGAGAAGTAGATTATAGAATTATATAGTTAATTAAAGTAAGAACTTTTTACTAATAAAGGGTTAATAGGTAATTATATTAATTAAAACTATAATACTTAATTAGAGGCCTAGATACCTTTAATCTACTAATCTATATATATAAGAAGAAAAAATACCTAAGATATAAACTACTATATAAATAACCTCTATAGTAATCTACTTAACTAGTCTACTTTAAGATAGTATTATTAAGCCCTATAGCCTTATCTACTTAAAGGAACTTATTATACTTATACTAATTATATATAAGAATATATAGCTTAGTTATTAACTTATTAATCTAATCTATATACTTACTTAGAGATAGGAAGTATAGCCTATAATCTAACTAATAAAAGGCTATCTTTAACTAATTAATATTTATAATAATAATAGCTTTACTAGTAAGGGTCCTAAAGATTAGATAAGGATAATAAGGTAAGATAATAGGAGGATAAAGCTTTAATCTAGAAGGACTACTAGTAGATAAGTAAGGCTTATTATAGGGAAGATTACTAGGAATATATAATTTATCCTAGAAGAAGAAATTATAAGCTACTAATAAGATATTTTTTAAGGGAACTATAACTAAAGAAAGTAGGATATATATATTATAATTATTAAACTCCTCTCCTAAAAAAGAAAATAAAATATTAATTAGGTAATCCTAATTATTAGTTAATATAATAATCTTACTAATTAGAGTAAGGACTATACCTTACTTAACCTTAATCCTAATAGAAGTATATATCTTCTTTATAGAGGTCTTAAGTAGTAAAGCCTTTAAAATTATATTAAGTAGTATAGGCTTATATAGTATCTTAAGTAGTATAGTAGTAGATAAGGCTTTAAGTACTATAGATATAGAAGGATCTTTTAGTAGTATATTTATAAAGAATATCTTAACTATTTTTAATAGGGAAGAACTCTTATATAAAGTAAGAGTATATACTTTCTAGGTTAAAAGTAAATTAGGGATACTTAAGAAATATAGAGTATAGGGCTCTAGTAGATTAATAACTAATTAAGGTTTTAGAGGTATAATTATATTAGTAAGAGTATTAGTAGGAAAGTTACTTAAGAATTTAAGGCTAGGATTAGCCTTTTTCCTATTAACTAGAGTATTCTTCTAGTTATTAATATACTTATTAATAGTATTAATTAAGTATTTCCTAGAACCTACTATAGTATTAAAATTAAGCTAGATTATATTAGTAAAAAAGTAATATATAATTAAATTAATTAAGGAAACTAACTAGAGTAATATTTATAAATATTTTTTATAGGTTAATTAGTATAAATATATATAGGTATATATTATAAGCTAAGTATTATCTACTTATTCTAACTAAGTAATATATATATAAGTAATCCTTACCTTTCTTAAGAAACTAAAGGTAGTATATAATATAGCCTAGAGTAAAGTCTACTTCTTTTAGATTAGGGTTACTAGGTCTAAGTAGTATAGTAGTAGAGTAAGTAGTATAAGTAGATAGAGTAGGATTATTAACCTAAGTATTAGTAGTATACTTATCCTCTAAATCTACTATAGGTACCTTAGCTAGATATTCTTACTTACTATCCCTACTACCCTAAATAAATTACTAATATTTCTAAGTATATAGGATTATAAGTTAGTTACTAATATAGAAGTAAGTAAAGTAATGTATAAAAGGTATAGTAATTAAGATTAGAATAAGAGCTTAGATATTATAAGTAAAGGTAGATAAGGATATATATAGTAATATAGCTAGTATTAAGTAGAAAAGAGAGTAAAAAAAAGATAGAGGATTAGAGAAGTAGAGGTTTATTTACCTCTAAGTACGTATGTATAAATATATTTAAACTAATTAGAAAATTTTTTTACCTTTACTTTAATAAAATAATTAGAATATAAAGATTAGATTAGAAGCTTAGAACTAGATATCTATCTAACGTATCTATATCTCTACTTAGGTTACTAATTAATAATTAGTAACCTAGGGGGTATATTAAAAGAATAATATTAGATATAAATAATTAATATTATATAATTAGGATTATATAATTAGCAACCTCTATAGAGAGATACTTACCTATTCCTAAATAAGCTTTAATTAAGGATTAGGTAATTAAGCTATATAGTATATAGACTAATCCTTATACAGGATTATAGAATTAATCTAATTAATTTACTCTAAAAAACAACTAGATTAATCCTATAACTTTAGCTTCGACACCTTTCTATTCCCTTATAACTAATATAGTACCTATATATTAATTTTAAAGATTTCCTTTAAAATAAGTCTAGTTATAACTAGATAATAGTTATTATTAACTAATTATCTAAATAAGTAATTTTAACTTTTTATTATAGGAATATTAATACTAATAGTATAGTAATATTATTTATATAGTAGGGATACTATTTTAGTTATATACTACTAAGTATAATTTCTAACTAAAGCTTTTAGTTTATTTTTAGTTTTTAGTTTAAATTTTATTAGATTATAGGTATAAAGGTAAAGCTATTAACTACTTATTATAAATAAACTAATAGCTAAATAGAAATTATAAATAAATATATTAACTAATACCTATAGCTATTTATATTTTTTTACTAAAATAATTAAAGTAAACTTTTCCTTATAATTAACTATAATAAAGTTATTTTTTTCTATATATCTATTAGTATAACTTTATATTTACTTTTTTTTAGCTCTACTTTTTACTAAAGCTAGAATTAGAAATATTTTTTTTATTTATAGTATTAAAAAAAGTAAATTATAGGAATACTTTTATATTAGCTACTAGAATATATAAATTATAAAAAATAGTAAAGAAAAATATAAAAAAAGTATAAAACTAAATATATTTTACTATAAATTAATATTATTAACTAGTAGATTAGGATATAGGAGATAAGGTTTACCTATCTATAATAAACCTTATCTTTTAATACTTTAGCTAAAAGCTTATAAAGTAGTAAAAAGAATCTTTTAAAGTATAGGTAGACTCTAGGTACAGATATTTATCTTATAATAGAGGGTAAATGTAAAGAAAATAATAAGTTATTAATTACCTAGAGTAGGAAGTTGTAATAGGTTTAATTTAGGTATTTAAAGTCTTATCCTCTATATACTAAGGTTAGAGGACTCTATATATAGGGGAAGGAGCTGTATAGGCTGTATATACACACATCCTCTTTTTCTTATCTAACTTATATAAGGTTAAAACTATATAAGTACAGATTTATAGATAGATACTAGTAACTTTTCTTTTTATTAAATACTTTACTAGTTAATCTATATATAAATATATTTTCTTTCCTTCTTTTCTTTTTTATAGTAGTTACCTTTTATATAGTACCTTACTATTAGTTTAATAGCTTAGTATAGAGTTTCTTTACTATAGACTTTTCCTCTATATATACCTTTACTCTTAGTTTTTTAGATAAGGTATATAGGTTAGATAATTATTCTTATAAGTAAGTCCTATTATCTTCTCTAGGTAGTATTATATAGGCCTATAATAGGCTAGTTATATAATTATATAGGTTTACTACTTCTACTTCTACTTTACTTTTATTACTTATTTATACTTTCCCTTATATAACTAGATATATCTATCTAATTATATAGGTATTACTACCTAGTAAAGGTATAGTAAAAGTAAGTAATTTTTAGTATGTAGGTAGTTATAGTTTAGGTATATAAGGGCCTTTCCTATATTATATAGAAGTATTCTTTTTTTATCCTATATTTACTTATCTACCTTTATAATTAATATTATATATATCCTAAATCCCTAGTAACTTTTTTCTTTTTATAGTAACACTAACTTATATATAGGTTATAAGTACTAACACTTCTACTATCTAGCCTATTATATATTTTTAAAATATACTAGTTAAAGTAAAAAATAATAAAAGAAATATATATATATATAAGTAGTTACTTTATACTAGTCTTTAGGATTTATAGTTATATATATAGATCTCTAAAGATTTTTACTTTATTTACTAAGATATTATATAGCTTACCTAAATAGTTATTTTTTTTTCTCTAGATCTTTTAGAATTAGGTAAGCTTCTTAGGTATAATATAATTATTAGGGGGTATAGGTAGTTTAAAAAGGTAGGTATAGTTTATATATAGCTATACTAGGTCTAGTACTGTACTATATAGTACCTAGTTATTATATAGCTATACTTATAAATAGTAATTAAGTAAACTTAGAGTCTACCTAGGTACTAGCCTTATATAGGGTATAAGAGGGTAGGTATATAGTATTTATAGGGTACGTATAAAATTTATATATATATAACTTACCTACTATAGTACTTTAATTTTAAAAGGTATATTAATCTATATAAGATTAATATATAGTTTTTTTTTTATATAGAACTTAAAAATTAATTAGTATTAGTATCTTCCTTAGCTTATATAAAGGGAGTTAGGGTATAGCTTCTATTACTAGTTCTAGTTTTAGCTAAGAAGTAATAAAAGCTTTTTATTTACCTTTAGCTAGTTTATATAGTTTAGAAGGACTTTTATATAGGTCTATATTATTAGTAGGAGGTTATACCTCCTAGGGGTTTAGCTTTAGACTTATAGATTTAGTCTCTACTCTTTATTATATATTAGGATATAAATTAAATTTAGATTCCTTATCCTATATAATCTTAAATAGCTTTATACCTTACCTTATCCCTTATATACTATAGTAACTATTTCCTATTTCTTTTAGAAAAGCTAGTAAGCTACTCTATAGTAGTTTTTATATAAGGTTAAAGTAATAAACTTCCTATCCTTTAAAATTTTCCCTATATATTATAAGTACCTTTTTATAATCTTATATAATTATCTATATATTAATAAGTATATATATAATATATCTATTTAGATCTATAATAACTAGATAATTAAAATTAATTTTAAACTTCTAATTATTAATATATATATACTATAGTTTAATTAGTATAGTATTAAAGCTAGTAAGTTATACTATATTATTAACGTATAATATATAGCTTCTATTAGATCTATTTATATATAAGCTTTATAAGCTATCTAGTTTAGTAGCTCTATTTAGTAGTAAGGTTTAGGATATTAGTACTATTTATAGTAGTATCTAAGGTATTAGTACTATATTTATTAGTTATAAAGAGACGTTTATATAGTCTCTTAAATATATATTTATTACTATTAGTATAATTATATAGTATAGTTATCTAATTATTAAGCTTAACTAGAATCCTTATTAGTTATATAATTATATTAGTTAATTAGCTACGTAAGTTAACTAGAAAGCTATTAGTTAGATAACTATATAGTCCTTACTCCCTACTAGAATTTTTAGGCAATTTCTATCTAATAGTATTCTTACTCCCTACTATACTTTTTAGGTAATTTCTATTCTTTACTATTCTAATTTATAAAATAAAGTAAATTACTTTACTAATTAGTATAGGTAGACTCTAGGTATAGATATTTATCTTATAATAAAGGGTAAATGTAAAGGAAATAATAAGTTATTAATTACCTAGAGTAGGGAGTTATAATAGGTTTAATTTAGGTATTTAAAGTCTTATCCTTTATATACTAAGGTTAGAGGACTCTATATATAAAGGAAGGGGCTGTATAGGCTATATATACGTATATTCTCTTTTTCTTATCTAACTTATATAAGGTTAAAACTATATAAGTACAGATTTATAGACAGATATAAAGTCTTATAAAAAGTAAAAAACTTTTTTTAGTTAAAACTTTTTTTTTAGAATTCTAAATCTATAATATATTAATACTAGATATATTATATAAGAATTCTACTAATCCTTTTTTTAGGTTAAGAAGTACTAAAACTTATTTAAATTTCTATTTAAAGTATAAAAAAATAGAAAGTTAAAGAAATTTTTACTAGTAAAATTTAATTAAGATTTTTAAAATACTATTTAAAATAGGTAAGCTATAATCTAGACTTAGTTTAGTATCTTACTAAAAATTTCTTAAATATATTATAAGCCTTATATACTTTTTATAAGAAATATTTAAGTAAGCTAGAACTACTTTAAGCTTTTAAATAATAAATTAAAAATTTAAAAAAAAATACTATTCTTAAGTAGTTACTAAGAAAAAAAAAAGTTAAAAGTTAGTAGTTATAGAATAATATTATTCTATTAAAGCCTCTACTAAGAAGCTTAGAATAACTACTACTAACTAGGAGACCTAAAATAGACTTTTATAAGCCTATTATAACTCTAATTTACTATTAATATTAGTCTTAATATTAATTATAGAATCTTTACCTAATACTATATCTATAAATACTAGTATAAAACCTAGTTTTCTTCTAAGTTATTAGTAACTCTTACCTAAACCGTTTATACCTTTATTTAGGTTTACTAGATAATTATTTAAATCTTAAATAACCTTTAAAAAATTAATAATTATATTATATAACTTAAAAACCTTTTTATATAAACTCTTAACCTACTTATAAAGCTTATAATTATATACTAAAAAAATATCTATTCTATTAGTATTCTTAGATTATATAGTTACTATTTATATAATAATCTTAAGCTTTTATATAGCTGTCTAAATCTTTACTAAAACCTTTTTAAGCTTTTTAGTTTTTTTTTTTAAAAGAACCTATAGTAGTATATCTATAAATAAAGGCGCCTTATTAAGAATATAGTACTTCTAGCCTATATATAAAGAAATTATATAATACTTCTTATTTAATAAAGTATAATATAAGTACTTTTTAGATTTATCTAACTTAAATTTATAAGCTATTTTAAACTAGCTATAGGCTAAAGCCCTAATAGTATATATATAAATAACCCTATAGGCTACTAGTAAAGCTTTAGTAAGAATAGAAATAGGTATTATATATAGCTATTATATATTAGTAGATAAATATTAGGTACTAGCCTACGTAACTAGCCCTAAGCTAGCCTAAAAGGGTATAGTATCTCTAATAAGATATTACTACGTAGAGTACTATATATACTTAATACCTAACTACTTATAATAGGTAACTAATCCGTTATAGCTAATATAGTATACCTAATAATAAACTAGAATATATTTAAAGGTACTTATAAAAGGAAGTAGATTAATAAATAGTATAAAGTTAAAGTAAGAGGCTATATATTTATACTTATTAAAGTAAGTATACTTTTATTATAAAATTATAGTTAAATTTATAGTAAAGTTATTTTAATTTAGAGTATAAAGGTTTTTAGGGCTATAGGGTATATAGACTATAGGGTAATATAAATTATATATAATATTAGATAAGCTAGTTATAGTTATATAAAAGAAAGTTAAAAGTAAAAAAAAAGTTATTATTATTAATTTAGGACTTAGATATAGGGTAGTAAAGCTATACTAGATAGCTATACTATATAGTATAGATCTTATATAAGTTTATAAGTAAGATAGTATATACTAATAGAATATAGTACTACTTTAAAATAGGTTATAATATTAAAAAAGATTAATATTATATACTAGTTTAAAGTATAATTATATTAGAGTAAAAAAAGACTAGAATATAAAAATATTTATTAGATAGGAATTATTTAATTTTAAGAAGGGAAGTAGTATAATAATATATTCTAAGATATAAGTCTATATCCTTTCTAATAAAGATTAAGTATATAAAGCTACCTTAATTAAGTTTTAGATAGTTATATTTCTTTTATTATTTTATATAAGACCTATAGATATAAATATATATCTAAACCTATTATAGCTATTATATACTTCTATATACCCTAGAGATAGTTTAGGATTCCCTTTAGATAGTATTTATACTCTATATTATTATAATTATAATATAGCCTATTTTATTAATAATAAAAATAAGCTTTTTTTAAATATATTATAAAAAGTAAATAAATTATAAAAAGTAAATAATCTTTTCTTTAAAAAGAGTACTATAGAGTATAGTTACTATAGTTTACAATCCTATCTAGTAGTATAGGTAAATAGGTAAGAAACATCTTAGAAAAAGGTAGATAGCTAGTTAGATCTAGTAAATAAGTAGCTATCTATCCTCTATAGAGTACTAATAGGACTTAATCCTATCCTACTTTAGTTAGAGATACTGCCAAGCGCGCTAGCAGGGTTACACACCGTGATGACTATACCCTATAGGTAGTCTTGGTAAGAAGCAGGTACGAAACATTTAGACCGAGCCTCGGCAAGTCGACAGTTAAGGCGCGGGGAACAGCTTGAGCATTGGCCGAAACACCCCATAACTCGAGTCGCCTCAACAACTAGCCACTATATACTCAAGGTCCACTTTCTTCCATTTTCTTACCACTCTCTGTCAACTGTCCTTCTCTAACCAACATGTCTGTACCTTATGATCGCGCCTACGACCTTTTGAGCAACAGCCACAATGGCCACATTCCCGCCTCACAGCGGATTCCAGTCATTGCTCGGCCCTTCGTGAGCGAAAGGGCAGCCAAGACTCTGGACCTCGTATGCTCAATCTACTTGTTTTACTCGCATACTGACAGGCTGATAGGTTGAAAAATTTGTGGAAGAAGAATGTATTCCGGCCGACGCGGTGTATACTCGCCAAATTGGGGAGACAATCCAGGAACGTTTTTCGGCACACCCCTCCATTATGGAGGATCTTAAGCAGCGTGCGCAACAATTAGGGCTATGGAATATGTTCCTACCTAAGGCGCATTTCACGGAAGGTGCAGGATTCAGCAATCTGGAGTATGGTCTCATGGCCGAATATTTGGGCAAGAGTCGGACTGCTTCCGAGGTACGATCCGCTTAACTAGTCGAACTAAGGCTTCGATATGATGATTTGTGGAATACAGTAACGTGCTGACATGGAAACAGGCCGTCAACTGCGCTGCACCAGATACCGGTAATATGGAGGTCCTTGCCAAGTACGGCAGTGAAGCACAGAAGAGGAAGTGGCTTGATCCACTGCTGGAGGGCAAGATTCGGTCTGCCTTCTTAATGACGGAACCGCAGGTTGCATCCAGTGATGCAACCAATATAGAGATGACCATCCAGCGTGATGGTGACTCTTATGTCCTGAACGGCCAGGTATGTTTCTATAGCTGAGCACGAACACTGAAAAAGCGATTGTCTGATCCTCGAGGTAGAAATGGTGGTCGTCTGGCATTGGTGACCCTCGCTGCAAGATATTCATCGTGCTGGGCAAGACTGATCCTAACAACGCCGACAAGTACAAGCAACAATCCGTTGTTCTTGTGCCCAATGACACACCTGGAGTCACCATCCATCGTATGCTTTCTGTCATGGGTTTCGATGATGCACCACATGGCCACGGCCACGTAACATTTAACAATGTACGTGTCCCGGCTAGCAATATGGTTCTTGGCGAAGGCCGTGGCTTCGAGATCATTCAGGGTCGTCTTGGACCTGGCCGCATTCACCACGCTATGCGGAGCATTGGATCTGCCGAGAAGGCGCTTGAGTGGTTTCTAGCGCGCCTTAACGACGAGCGCAAGAAGCCGTTTGGTGAGCTCCTTAACAAGCACGGCATTATGCTGGAACGCGTCGCTCGATCACGTATCGAAATTGATGCTGCCCGCCTTGCTGTGCTTAACGCGGCCATCAAAATCGATGAAACCAACGCTAAGGGCGCATTGAAGGAGATTGCCGAGGTAAAGGTTCTCGTGCCCGAGGTGAACCTCAGGGTCATTGATTGGGCCATCCAGGCGTATGGCGGTGCTGGTGTCAGTCAAGACACCCCCCTGGCGCAAATGTACTCTTCTGGAAGGACAATGAGGATTGTGGATGGACCTGACGAAGTGCATCTTCTACAGTTGGGTCGTAACGAGAACAAGAGAGGCCCAGCACACAAGTCAAGAATCGAAGCGCAGCAACTGAAAGGCGAGGAGTTGTGCCGAAAGTATGGCATTGAACCTCGCGATCCATTGTACCTCAACAGGTCGAGTGGCGAGGCGAGCAAGCTCTAGATACATACATGTACCTATGTACGTAGCGGGTAAGCCGTAAATTTAAGACCGCATTGACCCAGCTGTCTCTGTCCCACAACACCATACCTACCTACCTGTACTCATGTATCATGCGGCGTGAGGTCCGGGGTGCAGGAACATGACCGGTGGGCGATCTCGGAAAGCCGCTAGGTACCGGTACCGGTATTCCCCCGAAGCACGCAAGTCGTGCATTGCGGCTCGTCCCCGCGCCGAGAGGTACATGGCGACGACATGCCTACATGTACTCACCGCACCGCCATTACCTCCCCAGGCGCCGCGGGCCAGCAGGACGGGGATGCGCCGGACAGCGCAGTCTCGAGAGAGGCTGAGCCCGAAGCAGCAGCGGCAGCGGCAGCGGCAGCGGCAGCAGCAACAGCAACAGCAACAGCACGACCGCCTTCCGCCTCGCGATCGCACAGTCAACTGCCACGGCACACAGCGAGCGCCTTCTTCCCCCCCTTCTACAACAGACCTCCAACGCCTCTGCCACCCTCGCCATCGTTGACCTCGCTGCTGCGGCCCTCCTTCAGCGGTGCTACTTCGCGACGTACCACGCCTGAATCCTCCGATACAGATGTACCTGCTGGTTCAATCGCTGCTGTACATGGTGCAAGCACTGGCTCCGCGAGCACGACTCGCCTGGCAAGCTCGGCGCGACATGCTCCAACAGTGCCGAGGGCGTCGCCCAAGGTGCCCACGTACGAGTACTACGGCTTTGCACTCTATCTCGGCAGCTCGGCAGCCTTCCTGATGTACATACTATGGGCTTATGTACCGGCTCCTCTGCTGCACCAGATGGGCATACACTACTACCCCAATAGGTGGTGGGCTCTTGCTGTACCCTGCTGGCTGGCTGTGCTCGTTATGTATATCTTCGTTGCGCTTGCGAGCTACAATACACGCTATCTTACTCTTCCTCTGTACAGCTGCGAAACCCTGGTGGACGAGTGTGCGCAGATTGCCACCGTCGATCCAGGCACCAGGAACATTGTGCGAAGAGCCTTCACGTCAGCCGGCAAACAATCCAGCGAAGATCAACATGTATTTTCCAGTCCTATGGCGTCTTCAATACGAAGTGGTCCGCTTCGAATGTACCAATTCGACACTTCACGCGATGTCGAGTGGCAGCGCCTTTGGAGCACAGGCACGGATGCTGTCTTGGACGTGCCAATAGGTGGAGTGTGTGAGCTACTGTACGGCTGTGAAGAGTACTAGCACTGTCATGCCTGCTCCTGTTTGCCTCGGATTCATTTACATCGTGGCTACGTACCTATCTATGCAGCATGCTCCGCTTAGTGAGTCCACCAAAGGAGGAGCATCTGTCCCTCACCTTAAGCTAATTGTCCGCAGTCTCGAGAAGTGCTATCGCACGAGAGGACAATGCCCCGTCATCTGCTTTTCATAACCTCTAGCGAATTGACAGGCACTATTCACTATCAGCAAGTTTTGCGGATTTTTGAATCATTTCCTCGGCGGAGACCACGCCTGATCGCTGCGTATAAGTACATCGGGAATCTCGGTGCTACCACGTGTCTGCCGGTCTTACTCCCTCACTCGTACGTCTGAGATCTGCTGTTGGAATAGCGACAATTGCCTTCGTCGGCCTCATCCTTCAATTCCCAATTGCCCATTATAAACACCATCGTTGCATCAACTATTCTCTGCATGTGTATGGATGCCGAAACTGTAGAGTCCGTTCTCAGTGCTTATGTCTTTCATCGCCATGGTGAGAAACAACAAGACAGGATGGCGAATCACGATCTGATTAGGTACAGGGATCGAACATCTAGGGCGATCGCTCCTACCAACTTAACTGCTCTTGGCTACAAGCAGGTCTACAATTCCGGCTCTGATTTCCGCTCCCGTTACCTAGAGGAAAGCTCCAAAGTTCCGCGGCATCACTGAGGACGTTGTCAAGCTATCTCAGCTCTCGGTGACTTCACCTGTTGATAACGTTCTCCAGAACTCTGCAATGGATTCCTTGCAAGGCTTGTATGCCCCTGTGCAGACTGCCCAGACCCTTGCAAATGGTCAAAACGTGCAGGCGCCTATGGACGGCTATTAGTTGATTCCGGTCAACACCATTACAATTGGAAGTGGCTCAGAGGATTCCGGCTAGCTACAGGATGCATCCGACTGTCAGAACGAAGAACAGCTCGAACTCTTTGATAGCGCGGCATAAAAGAACCTTGCTTCCGTCACCGAAGATTTCTACAACTCGATCGTTCCATCCATCAACAATGTCATTAGCCAGGATCAAGTCTCTTTCAAAAATTCTTTCGTTGTGTACGACCTCATTAATGTTGCTGAAATCCATAATACCTCAATTCCAAACTCGAAGGTCCTTACGAACGCAACGCTCAAGGAGCTGCGCACACTAGCCAATGCTCACGAATGAGGCCTGGCTTTACAATGCGAATTACAACGTGTGCGCCGTTGCAGGTATGCAGCTTGCTGGTGCGATAGTGAAGCACATAAGTAATATTATCTCTATTAATGTTTCTCAAAAGCCCGGTATCCATTTTGGTGCTTATGCTTCTTTCCTCGCGTTTATCAGATTGGCCGAGCTTCCCAAAGTCAGTGATGACTTCACAGGTGTCGTGGACTACGCTGGGCGGAACTTCCAAGTTCCAGCACTATGAGCTGGAATGAATTTGAGTCGGACTTGACTAAGTTCGTTTCAGCACGACCGAGCAATGGTGCAAAGAATGCGGCAGCTCAACCGGATTTTGTGCCGCATATGCCACTAAGCGTAGCAACGGTGCAATGGCACAACAGCGTAGCAATAGCAACAACATTTCTCTGGCTATCGGCGGCGTCATCGGTGCCTTGGTAGCACTTGTGGTAGTTCTTGGGTCCTTGGGTCTACTTATGCTTGTCGGCAGGTTTAGCTTCGTGAGCAAGAAGAGGCCCGCATCCAGCGCTACCGGTAATGGCTTGGCTACGGATCCTAAGGCTTAATATTCGAGTCTTTTGATGGTCTCGACGAGAGCGTCCTACTCACAAAAACGAGAAGTGGATTATGCCTTGCGATGTCCCTCTCAGACAGCGAAGGCTTGATCACCCTCTTTATTCTCGAGATTGTCCCTCTTAGTACCGATAAACTATGTATGCATGTCTTGCGCATCTGAGCCTCTAGACATCTGTTGCCTCTCCTGTGCCTGCCTCGCCTAGAGTGAGATCATGCGAGCGCTGACGTGGTAGCTTATGTAAAGATAGGTGTGAAATTCAAAGTCGTTGTACTCTGTAATTAGTCCTAGGGGCGGCTAGAAAGGTCATTCACCCTATCTGCTGCTGGTCACAATGTGCACGTACCAAATATCAGTAATTCTGTTGGTAATGCTTTGCCTTAACTAGGGCCTATTCTCAATCGATGACTTCCATATTAACATTATTGTCGTTGTCAGCCCTATCTGTACGTCGAGTGAAGTCTTCAATCCAAATGAGTCTTGAGAAACGTTCGTTATTCTGTATGCGCAGTACCGTAAGTGGTGCACGATTAATCACAGCAAAGATGGACTAATCATACCGTCAGCCCTCCTGCACTCTGGGCTCGGTTTACTTGGTGTAACTTTTGACAGTCGCAGACCTGTAATGCGTAGCAACTCTGGGAGGAATGTACCCGCCAAACACCATTTTAATATAACTTCTCATGTAGACTTTGCTAACAGGCAGCAGGCAGAGGTCATGCTCGAAATCAAGCGTAAATATTAAACCGCTAAGACAGTATCAGTGTAACGCTACTCTTTCACAGGTTTTTTTGTCGGAGATTGAAGGATCTGGATTCATCAAAATGCATCCCGCTGAAGTTGGGGCATTTTTGTGTGTTGTGCTTATCGCATGATGCTGACCTGCTAATGACCATGTTCTACACCCATTGAGCTCGTTTGAATCATCGCATTGCTAGAATGTGTCATTTTTGCACACTTTTGGATCTTGTATCCATCATATAATGCGGACCACTGTGTGATCCGACCCATATGCCGAGAAGTAACGCCATCAATTAGTGTGAAAGTACTATTACCAGACCATCTCGCTATGCTAAAGCATAAATCGTAAAGGGGTATGTCTTGCCAGGTATCATTATATCAGAACATGAAGAATAGAGAATTGTAATGTGACTTCCAAAGAGACAGTTCAAGATTGGCAATCGTGATGAGCGATGACGAAGCATGCCGGTCCTCGTATTGCAAAGCGGCAACAAGCGAGAAGCACTGTGCCGCAATCAAAGAAAATATCATGCTTTCCAGAGGGCATCAGCATCGTGACCACTACTATATTGGAGAAGAACGGTGGTGTAGAATGCTGATATGCTTGCGAGACCACGACTTTGGAGTGAGCAACAATGGGCTATTGCAGATAGGATGTGATGGAAAGAGGTGGAGCCGGCCAACCGAGTCAGAGACTTAGAAGCCTTCGTTCCCAGCATGACATACTTTGGCTTCCGAGATCCACTCGGAAGCCAAAACCTGATGTGCTGTCAGACGGCGAGCCGGTATTGGGTCGAGAATTGAGTAAATCACGTTGCGGCACTGGCGCTGGAGATAATGTTAGAGACTGTCTGATTAGAACATGGAAGAATGCTCACTCGGCGTAAAACCTCGATGGGTCGATAGCCCTCTTCCTCCTTTCGATCTTCCAGGTATCGATCGAAGAATTCGTCTTCACCCTTCTGAGCAACACGCCAAAGATGTCGACCTGTCCGCATGGCCATATAGATGATACCGCAAGCCCACACGTCCACGGCACGAGGATCGAATTCCTTGTCAACGTACTCCTCAGGAGCAATGTACGGGGCAGAGCCGCAAAGACCAGCAGTCATGTGTGCCTCCTTCTCCCACGCCATACGAAAACACTCACCGTTACCAAAATCGGTGATCTTTATGGAGCCGTGTGTGGTCAGGAGTAAATTTTCAGGCTTCAGATCTCGATGGGCAACACCCATTTCGTGCATATACTCGACACCGCGCATCAGCTGCTTGAAGAAACAATCGGCCTCCACCACCTCAAGCTGACCAGCGGCCAGAACAAGGGTGTAAAGATCGCCACCAGAGCAGTATTCCATGACTTCACAATACGTGCCTTTCTCGTCTTGAAGAAGATCCAGCGTGGTGATGACATTAGGATGCTGCATAGAGGAAGAAATGCAGAATTCGGACGTGAGACGCTTTTGATAACGTTTAGCTGACTCTCCGGGTCGTTGCTTAAACTCCTTGACAGCGTACAGTTGCTCTCGTTTCGAGTCCTTGGGGTCCTGTTTGTGTGCCACGCGAACGATGCCAAAGGCGCCACGACCGACCACTTCCTGACACTTTCCATATTTTTGGACGAGGGTTTGAGGCATGCTGTTGACCGCGTTCTTCTGCTCCGCCAGCTTCTCCTTCTCGTTTCGCATAACATCGACCCAATTGGACATGAGACTGAGTGGCTGGTCCTCGGCGTGATCGCCTTTCTTCTTGCCAAGCATGAGATTTTGGAACATGTCCGACAGCTTCTCCTGGCGCTTGGCGACTTTGAGATGGTGTTCGTGCGATCCATCGTCATTGACCCAGAAGCGCCGGTAGGGTGGAGCCAAGCCGTCCTTCTTTGTGACAGAGCCCTGGCGTGTAGGTTGAGGGCGACCGTTGACAGCAGCGCTGCTTGCGACCTTGACGTCGCCATTCTTCTCTGGGATAGGCGTGGCAGAAGGCTCCTTCCTTCCCAACATGCTGCTAAGACGCGACGTCATGGTGGGTTTCTTGGGCTTGAGCAGGGCTTCGGCGGCAGCCTGGACACTACTTGCGCCATGATGTTGGACCGCGGTGGGCAGAGGCGTGATGGCGTCCGGTTGCGAATGCAGAGACGAAGCCGCCGAAGAGGGCGCAGAGGGCGACGGGGCCAGCTTGCCCACGGTGCTGGGTGGATTGCTGCTACTGGGCGCCGCCATGTTTGTCGCTGTCGCCGTCGCCGTCGCTGTCCAAGGAGGGCCAAGAACGGGGCGCGGATTGCGGGGATGCAGAGACGCAGGTGTCTCGCGGGCCTGAAGCCCAGTGGTCTTATTGCACTGCTCTCAGAACCGCGTACCGTCGTCTGCGCTCGGCGGTGGAGAGGAGATTAGGAACTCGGGCGTGCGGCTGCTTATTGTACACCCACACGGTGACGGGGAGGGGGGCGAGGGCAGCGTCGCTGAGCGCCGGGCAGGCGCGAGGAAAGCGCTGACAAACGTCGTCGGCGCGCTTGCGGTGGAGGGGGATCTTTCTTGCTGCGGCGGACGGCGCTGGGCGTGCCACAGCGGTGTGGCGGTGTTGGCGCTGGTGCGGTCGGTGGGTGGACAAGCGGCTGCGCGATGGCGACGAGCCGAGGAGGTGCAGCAGACACAGCAAGACTCGAGTCTCGAGTCTCGAGCGGCGATGGCCGGGGGACGGTGTGGGTGGGCAGAAGATCAGGACGGTGACTCTGGTCAGTGGTGACTGGTCACGACGCTCCCGGATCAAATACCACGGTGCGAGCAGAGGGGTAATGTGCGCTGCACTGCCTCGTCCCCCGTGTACGGCTTTCAGAAAACAGTCTAGTCGTGTTTTTGCGCGATTTATGGGTGTGCCGTCGCCCATGTCATTACCAACCTTTCCTTGGGATCCGCTGCGCGTGGACCCATGAGCATGAGCATGAGCATGAGCATGAGCATGAGCATGAGCATGAGCATGAGCCGTCTCCACGCTCTCCCCTGTGACGTGCTACCAGCTACCTAGCTACCTACTACATACCTACATACATACCTACCGACCGACCGACCTACCTACATTGCCGACCGACGCGTATGTACGTGTGATTGCCGAGAACCGATCACGGGATTTCGCGCCCACCCTGCGCCCTCAGTGCTCACTGCTCACCAATGCACCCACCCAGTCACAGTGACCTGCATCTCGGAAAAGACTCACTCAACGGGGCCCTGCTCATCCGCCGGCTTCTTGCTTCCTCACGTCCCTGCCGACTCTCGAGTGCCACCCTCAGTGCCATGACCTGATGTCAATGTACAATGTACATGTCGTGTGCTAGGAGTCTGGGAGCAACCGTTTGTCTGATTCACGTGAATGGAGCTTGTGCTTCTGGGATTGCTCAATGCCTACCTGTTCCAACCTGCCGTTCCTCATACCAAGAGGTGCTTCTGGCGTCTTACCATTCGCTGCTGGTATATCTGAACGTTGCCATGCAGGGTAGTACAGCCCTCGTTTAG
Organism: Coniothyrium glycines; assembly: GCA_025742365.1. Classification (NCBI taxonomy): domain Eukaryota; kingdom Fungi; phylum Ascomycota; class Dothideomycetes; order Pleosporales; family Coniothyriaceae; genus Coniothyrium; species Coniothyrium glycines. The sequence continues at coordinate 63,974 of JAMXIJ010000055.1, read as the reverse complement.
GTACATATGTAGGTAGAGGACCACAGGACGTGCTTGGCGCATGCAGCGTCCCCTATGGCTCACGTTCGCTTCCGAAACGACTGCAGGAACGTCTTCTTCCACAAACTGTCCTCCACACATCAACGCCTGCACACGTCCCCCGGGACTTTTCCATGGGACCCGTCACGTCCATCTATAGGGCAAGGGAATCGCTAGTCAACAGGGCCGCTGGGACAAGCCATGCAACTGAGCAATGCCTACGCTTGGCACTCCGCACCGTGAATGGATGCTACTTTTGATCGCCTGCAGCATTGCGCATACGACTGCCACTGGCGCCTTTGAATTGTCGAGTAACACAACGTCCGTCCCCACAGTTGCTCTGCTTCCGTCGTCAACGCCCACCCGCAATTACTCGGACACAAACTCGAACTGTCCATTTCGCACCATCAACTACATTACGCACACACTCCCACAGCAATGCGCCCGAACAAGCTGGTCCGCGCCAGACGAGAAGCACGCCGCAAATACTGACATTGGCACCGCACACCCAACACATCATGCGCAGGCCCACGCCTCGGCACAACGAGAACAAGGGAATGAGGTGCACGTCAGCACACAAGAGCAAGGAGATGGCACCAGTCAGACGACTTCCGACCAAGTTATATCGCCCGCCTCTGTTGATGAAGCGCGAGGTAGCACATCAGCGAGCACGGATTCAGACGGTGAGCTCGAGACAGATTCACCCCTGGACAATGCCAACTTCCTCTCGTTCGACGAGTGGAAAAAGAGAAACCTTGCGCAGGCTGGGCAGTCTCCAGAGAATGTTGGGCAAGGCCGAGCTCCACATTCAAACCAGCCGGAGCGTCGGAGACCGGTCAATGTGAATGCTTTGGACTCCTTGGGCGAAGAGGGCGAGATCGAAATTGATTTCACTGGCTTTGGGCCACCGGACGAAGGGGGCCATGTAGCGAGAAACATAAGAGCTGGGCTGCAGGACCCTGGAGCGAATCAGGGCGTGGCAGAGGACGGCAAGATGGCACCAAGCTCTTGGGCGCTGAGCAAGGATGCCGGCAAGACGTGCAAAGAACGTTTTAATTATGCTTCGTTCGATTGCGCCGCGACCGTATTGAAGACCAACAAACAAGCAAAGAGCTCTACGTCTGTCCTGGTCGAGAACAAGGACAGCTACATGCTCAATCAATGTGCAGCCGAAAACAAGTTTCTTATTGTGGAGCTTTGTGACGACATTCTGGTCGACACGGTTGTTCTTGCCAACTACGAGTTCTTCTCTTCTATGTTCCGTCACTTTAGAATAAGCGTTTCAGACCGCTATCCCGTGAAAATGGAACGATGGCGGATCCTAGGCACTTTTGAAGCCCGCAACACTCGCGATATACAGCCTTTCCTCATCACAGAACCCCAAATTTGGGCTCGATATCTTCGAGTCGAATTTCTCACTCAGTTTGGTAACGAATTCTACTGTCCCCTAAGTCTTTTGCGAGTGCATGGCACCACGATGATGGAACAGTTCAGGCGCGAGGAGGAGGGCAGCAGGGGACTTGACGATGACGATGGTGATTTGGAAGCCGAATTGCGCGACAAGTCAGTCATGGACAACGGGCCTTTGCCATTGGAGCCACTGCCCATCAGACCACTCGATGATGAACCCAGTGTATCTCCGCTGAACGTCTCGATGGATCTTGCCAAGTCTTCAACATTAAGCACAAACACAAGCATTGCGTCAGATGGTGAATGGCAGAGTACTGCTAGCTCTCCTTCAATCGTCGGATCATCAGCAACGACAACTCCGACCCCCATCGCAACGGACTCGGTGCATGATACAATGTCCATAGAAGGTTCGGCAAGGGCTCCCACAGTCACAGCAAACAGCAATGTACAAAGTGACATCAGCAAACTTGAGACTGATCATGGCACACAGTCCTCACTAACCTCTGTGGTCACAAGCAACGCTCAGATGATGAATCATGATTATGCGACCACGTCCATCTCTTCGAACCCCAGTACTCCGCTCTTGAACGCGCCATCAGATGCTCATAAGCGTGAAAGCTCTAATACCTCTGCTTCGATACCTTCTTCGTATCCTGCCGTGGTCAGACCCACGGGCAACCACACAGGTAGTCACGTGCAACCTCAATTACCGCGCGGCTCACCTGTACAACCGAATCCTCCCGTACCATCGACGCAAGAGTCATTTTATAAGTCCATTCATAAGAGATTGCTCTACCTGGAAGCTAACAGCACCCTTTCGTTGCAGTATATTGAGGAGCAATCCCGGATACTGCGAGATGCATTCATAAAGGTTGAGAGACGACAACTAGCAAAGACTGAGAAGTTCCTCGATCACCTGAACAGTACAGTGATGCAAGAGTTGAAGAGCTACAGGACTATGTATGATCAGCTCTGGCAGAGCACCATTATTGAACTTGAGAGCATGAAAGAGCGACAGAATTCTGAAATGGGAGAAGTCAGCACTCGTCTCAGCTTGATGGCTGATGAACTCGTCTGGCAGAAGAGGATGGCAGTCGTGCAGTCCACGCTACTCCTCTTATGCTTGGGGCTTGTCTTGTTTGTGCGGTCTGGGACACTAGGCACCACGTCCGATGTGCCCATTGCGCAGCAAATAGGAAGCAAATATAGTAGCATCTTTGAGCTGTCACCTCAGCGCAGTCTAGCAAACTCTGGCATGGCTCGGCGACGGCGCACCTTCAGGGACATGTGGCGCAGTGATACTTCCGCTGGGCTGAGCGATCATCAGAGTGACGGACAAAATGTTTCCTCTGATGTGGAAGCAGATGTACCACAATGTCGAAATCAGGACGAAGGCATTTCGGCTTCACCTGACACCCCGACGGTGGGCCCGTCCACCCCAAGTATAGACGACCAAGCTGCACGTATCCAGGTTCTCGAGACGCAATCCGGTCCAGCGACTCCGAATGGAACAAGAGATAGCAGGCCATCATGGGAGGAGGTAGACCGTGCTATAGATCAGCTCAAGGCAGATGAACAAGGATTGTCTGCAACTGTGAGCACCGAGCATGATGGCAAGAGGAGGCAGAAACGGTCGCCGTTACGGAGAGCGCACAGTAGCTATGATGGTACGGCGGACGAAGCCTTGTCCGCCGACGAGAGTGTGGACATGTTCGAGCAGTAACATGTGGCCCAGATGGTTGCTATTAGGCGTGGGCGTCAATTGTTTTTTTGTAAATTGTTTTTTGTAAGCATCGCCAGCCTGAATGCATGTGATAGGCGTTTGGGTTGAACACGTGTCAAGCCTTTCCGTACTGAAGTTGCGCGCTATATTATCATGGGATCTTTCATTGGAAAACACATTGAAAGAAGCTATAGTGGGCTATGGAGACCTTGATCACATTGATGTACAATTCCACCAGTAGAACTGTGCAACTTTACCAGCACTACCCCGAAACAATCTACTTTCTCGCCATATTGTGTCGTATTGCAACGCCAGTGACCTTCATAACGAGACAGCCAGTTCAGCTCACGGAACAGTTTGGCTTGGTTTGACTCTTTGCACTCTTTTGGTTGAATGTGCGAATGCGCAGGACCAGCGGACTTGAGCTTGCTTGACCGCAATTGGTGTTTAGAGCTTACTCATCGGTGCCGGCACATGCCAGCGATTGGACGTGCAGAGGACGCATAGGTCTGCGTGTTTGGTGACATGGTCGCGGGGACTCTTACAATTTGCGGGAGCCTGAACTGCTCGATGCGCGACTCGAGCGTAGAGGGAACATCATACAGGAAGCACAGCAGTGATGAAGGCTTCCAGTCCACGCTCGAAGAGCTCGTTTGCAACACCTATGCCGCCGGGGTGCTCCACGGGCGCCAGGGGATTCTTGACGACATACTCGACGTAGAGGTTGGCCCAGATCTGGTGTAGGTATTGACGCAGGTTGATGACCTTGGTGTCAGTGAGCATGACGAATTTCATGCGGGTGGGAGTTTCGTAGTAGTGCAGCTTGTACTCGCCGGTGCGGTAGGAGAGGAAGGTGTCGTCGGAGCCGCCGAGCTTGGTGACGAGGTTGCGCAGGGAGAAGACGAGGCCAAAGACGAGCTTCTCGTCGTCCGAGTGCGACATGCCCTTGCGGACAGCTGCTACAGCATCGCCGTTGCTGGCGATGCTGGAGCTGGACTGCGGACGGGCGGTTTTGTTTGAAGACGATGTTGGCCGGGGAATCCAGCGGCGGCTGTATATGCACTCGGCTGCAATTGCGGTGTCAGCACCGGGGCGAGGGAGGGGAGAAGGGAGAAGGGAGAAGGGAGAAGGGAGAAGGCGGGGTGGCATACTATGGCGGTCGAAGATGTAGAAGCTGTACAGCACCATGACGAGCAGGACCGACAATCAAGGGGGGGCCGGGGCGGGCAGTGGAGTGGCGCCCAACATGCGAGCCGTCGATGGCTGTGGGCGTGTCTGAGGGGGGCAAGGAGGCGGTAGGGTAGGGACGCGGGGAGGGTGCGCGGGCGCCAAGGCGTGCTGCTCGCAGCTTGAGGTCGTGCGCGGCACATGTTCTGTCTGGCCGCTCTGGCCGCTCTGGCCGCTCTGGCCGCTGCTCGTCGGCCGCCTTGCGCGCTGAGGCTGAAAGAAACGGCGCACACGGGCCTCTGTCCTGCACGCACTGCACGCACTGCACGCACCGCACGCACCGCACGCACCGCACGCACTGCAGCACCTCCGCTCCGTCGAGTGCGCGCAGAGGCATCCGGGGCCGCTGCAGCGCCAGAGCGGCCACCTCCCGCGCCCTCCCTGCTCGTATTCCTCCTGCCCTGCCCTGCCCTGCCCGCCCCGCGCCCGTCGCCTGGCCGCTCTTATCAAGTGCTTGTTGCTTGACGTCGCTCCCCCCTCCCCGCGTTATGTCGCCTCCACCCACGCCGCCCGTCAAGCAGCACTCCGAGCCCGAAATCCCCCTCTACACCTCACGGCCCACCCTCGACGTCCCTGCCTTTGGCGAACAAGGACGCCCCCCGCCAGTCAAGTTTATGTGTGTTGTTCTCGGCCCACGCCCCCCCCCCCCCCGCCATGCCTGCCCCGCGGAAGTGCTGCCGTGCTGATGGGTCGACAGGTCAACACCCGCCTACCAAAGCCCACTGCGACACCACAAGCGCGCGGCCTCGTCCACCAGGCGCGTCAAGGTACGGCCCGTGTCGGTCGCCACCGCCCTCACAGGCGTGCTCACCGGCTGCAGGAAACCTTCAATGCGCGCTCCGAGTACAGTAACAGCGAAGATGACGGCAGCGCCCAGCACCGCATCAACCAGTACCTAGTCAAGCAGGAGATTGGCCGTGGCTCCTTTGGTGCAGTCCACCTTGCCGTCGACCAGTACGGCCAAGAATATGTGAGGACACCAATCTGCCAGCTGTTCCACGCGCTGCTGCGGGCGCGCCCATGTGCCCACCAACATGCTGCGCCGAGCCCGTGAGCACATGCCCAATCGCTGTTGCTGACGCCCTATCGTGTAGGCTGTCAAGGAGTTCTCAAAGTCCCGACTGCGCAAACGCGCCCAGTCGAACCTCCTCCGCCGTCCTGCCGCCGCCCGACGCATGCGCGCCCTCCCTGCGGGTATTGGCTTCAACTCGCCGCTGCACAGACATTCCACCACGGAAGAGAACAATGCCTTCGAGCTGATCAAGGAAGAAATCGCCATCATGAAGAAGCTACACCACCCAAACCTCGTCACCTTGATTGAAGTCCTCGACGACCCCGAAGAAGACTCCTTGTATATGGTCATGGAAATGTGCAAAAAAGGCGTTGTCATGCAGGTTGGGCTGGAAGAGCGCGCCGATCCCTACAGCGAGGAACAATGTAGATGTTGGTTTCGAGATATGATTCTCGGCCTTGAATATCGTATGCTGCAGCATAAGCATTGCCATGACCTGTCACTAATCCTTGGCAGTCCATGCCCAGGGCATCATCCATCGAGACATCAAGCCCGACAATTGTTTGGTCACTGGAGAAGACGTCCTGAAGATTGTCGACTTCGGCGTGTCAGAGATGTTTGACAAAGAAGGCGAAATGAAGACAGCCAAGTCCGCGGGATCTCCAGCCTTCATGCCACCAGAACTGTGTGTCGCCAAGCATGGCCATGTCTCAGGAAGAGCTGCAGATATCTGGTCCATGGGCTGCACGCTCTACTGTCTACTTTTTGGAAGGATACCGTTTGAGCGCACCGGCATGATCGAGTTGTATCAGTCCATCCGCAACGACCCACTCGAATTCGATAGCGAGTGCAACGCGGAGCTTATGGACCTGTTGCAGAGACTACTGGAGAAGGACCCCTCCAAGCGAATTACCATGGAAGAGATCAGGGTAGGCACACCATTGACATGCCGCATCTGCATACATGTAGCTGATTTCGGCCTGTAGGATCATTCGTGGGTCACGCGACAAGGAACAGACCCTTTACTAGCCAAGTCGGAGAACGTTGCGATCATAATCGAACCTCCAACTGACGAGGAAGTCAATGCTGCCATCACCGGAAACATGGGTCATCTTGTAACAGTGGTGAGTTGCTAGTAGAGCCTCTTGCTCCTACTCTACTGATGAGGTCCAGGTCCGAGCGGTGAAACGTTTCAAGCAATTACTGTTCAGACGACGACCAGAACGCATTGAGAGCATACTTGGAAGTGCTTCCCGCATCGTACAGCCTCCATTATCTATGCGACCGTCACTAATGCGCAAGTCCAAATCTCAAGACACCCATGACCGAAGACCTGTGGAGAGTGCACTGAGTACAGAGGGCGTTCATCACGAAATCAAGATCGATGATAAAGGCAGAAAAATCCCACATACCATGAATGACATGGCGTATTCAAAGCCAGGACCCAAGTCTGAATTTAGCGGAGATCGCCCTACAGCAAAAGCGCCTACAGCCAGTAATCTCGGCGCACAAAGCTGCCCAGGGCTCAATGATGCCAAGATCATCCACGAAAGCATGTCACTGCGACCAACGCCAACACACTCGGGCACTCCTACTAGTAATCCTACGAGCTCCGCTCCCACGACTCCTATTGGCAAAGGACACGCCCATAACCCCCTCGAAGACACGTTATTCCTCAACATAGGTACTGGTGAGGAGTGTGTAAGTCCTGAGGAAGACGCTTGCATTGTATCCGAATCTCCTTCAAATGTGGACATTGATGTCTATGAAGCCGCATACGAGGAAGAGGTGCAGCGCATCATTGCTCAGCGAAAAGATCTGTATGCGAACCGACGTCCAACACTCTACCTGACGCGCCGTGTCGAGAACGTCAAGTCCATACGCGACAGTGACTGCATATTTGACGAGGGACAAGACCTACGTCAAAACCTGAAAGGGAGTTTCAAGAGCTTCGTTACTAAGAATAAAGAGGCTATTGAGGCCCGAGGTGAGATGCAAAAGATTCAGGACGGCAAAGAAGGGAAGCTTAGTAGGACTATGCGCAACGTGCGCGAAGCGAAACGATTAGTCGAAGAAGCACGAGAGAGAGTTAAGACTGAGGAGAGAGATCGCGAGAGGGAGCGAAGCAGAAGTGCAACGCCAGTCCTACGGAATAATAGCTCGACAAGCGGGCTCAGTCGAAGTGGTACGCCTGTTGGAGGCTGATAAGGGTGGGCACTGATTAGTCAGGCCAGGAGTTCTGAAGGGACATCCAGGGAAGCAACAAAGCATCACACACGAAGAACAATATCATTTTTAGCGAGCATCACTTCCTATATCTTCTAATGAGCAAGCCATGTGCTGCGCTACAGCTCCTCAACCCTGCTAAAAACGTGCCTGCAATCAAGCAGAGACTAGGTTGGGCAATGGGTTCAGGCCTAGGAACTCCTCTGGGCTTCGCTTTTGGCAACTGGAGTCAACTATTGAACCTGCAAAAGGCATCTTGTTCCGAGCAGGCGGAACACTTGAGAGCCAGATTCCTAGATCCATTCACATCCTCTGTACCTCTCAGCCAATACATGGCTTGTGTGTCCCAGGTCCTTCTTCTCGTGTCGTGACCAGGATGTCGCTGAAATACAGAGAAATACAATCATGTTGAAATGCATACCAGTGATCAAATCAAGCGGCCTGCTTGCGAGCGCTGAATCTCGCGGGCCCTAATCCTGTTCTCACCTCATCCAACTGCTCCAGACCGCTTTGTTGCTTGCCCTTTTTGATCCTCCTTTTCCCCTGCACATGATGATTACCCAGGAAGTCGTCCATGATGCTATCAAAGTCTGAGCGCAGTTGAGGTGCCTCGCTGCTCGACCATTGGCTGACTCCTGACATGGCTGACATGTTGCTGAGCCCAGACACTTTGCTCATGCCTGACACCATCGAGGCGTCGTCGGGAAAATCGAAGCCATTGTCGGCATACTCTTCTTCAATCTTGTCGAAGCGTTGATCAAGCAATGTAAGGCCCTCAGTTCTGTGCAGCGCTGACGAGGACATACTGTATCCTGAGGTGGATGTCATGGCACCCTTGCGCTTCTTTTTGCGGCCACCAGCGGTGAGAGCTGACGCGCCTGTGAGGATGGATGATTGCATATCTGAAGGCGTTGTGGGCTTGGTAGATTGCGCTGACTTGACGTCATTCTTGAACTTCTTGAACTCCTCGAGATAGGCTAAATCACCAACGTTGGTAGGGGCTGGAGCTTGATCTGGTGCTGGTAGCGAAGCAGAGTCTGTGGCTTCTTCTGGTGACGTCTTCTTCGTCTTGAGCTTGGGAGACGAAGCTCTGACGGTGTCGTCCGTCTCCCAGCCTGTATCCTCGTCCGCAAGGAAGCGATCCATGGTGCTATCATCTTGAAAATCAGCGGCATCAAATTCTCGTTGGTCGATCTCGTAGCCATCCTCAGCAAGCTCGGCAAATATATCGTCCTCATCATCGACGTAGGCGTCGTCTTCGAGAGCCTGGAGGACTTCCCGCAGCCTTGGGTCCATGTCTGGCTGGAATCCTGCGATGGCGTCGGGTATATTTTGCTGGTCCTGATATGTCGTCTTGCGCACGAACTCTGATGGGGCCATGTCCTCGCCAAACAGATCGCTCACACTGCTGATGTTGCTACTTATGCTGAGGCCTGCATCGCTTTGCCTGTCATCGAGGGAAATGTTCTTGAGGGCATCTGCAAGCGATAGCGGTTGCTTGCCCTTCTTCTTTTCGCCAGGTGCCTCGACGAAATAGGCCTCTCCCCCGCCAGCGCCCAGGTCGCGCATGTGCTGCATATAGTCGTACTCGGTGTCGTCGAAGTAGATACCATGATTGGCGGCTTCACCCTCGTTTCTGCGCACCGTGGCTCCGTACTCGCTCTCCAAGTCGCGCCGGGACTTGATCTTGCTGGCGCCGGTCGCCGCCGAGTACTGTGATGCGCGCGAGCTGGCTGCGGGCTCTGGGTTTTCGCGCTGGTTTGGGGCCGCCGTCTCGGCAAAGACCATCTGCGGAGCGTCTTCATCATGGATCCGGGGATCGTTCTGGGCACGGTGGACGAGGCGGAAGTTGGTCGCGGACTTCTTGTCACTGTCGCGGGGTTAGTGGCACACTGCGGCGAGGGCGGGCACGCACATGAACTTGCGGCGCGGCATGTTGGCGACGGTCGTGCGGGGGTGTCGTGGTGTCGTGGTGTCGTGGCAGCGGCAGTGGCAGTGATGGTGGTCGTGATAATGGTCGTGATAGTGGCCGTGATCGTGGTCGTGATCGTCGTGGTTGGCGGGCTCGGTGGGTCAATGGCCAATGGCCCGGCCAGGCCAGAAAAATAATTTAGGCGAGCCGACGCGGTGAATGACGTGGGGCAGCGCTGCCGTCGCGACGCTGACTTTTCGACGCTCTCGCTCGCTGCCCCTCTGCTCGCCCCGCCACGACCTTCCGCCGCCACGCGCCCCCTTGGAGCAAACCACTCGCAGCCACCTTGCAGTCACGGCAACCATGGTGCTCGCAAAGTCCAAGAAGAGTGTCGGGCTGGGCAACAGCCTGATGAACGACCGCTTTGGCAAGGGCAAGGGCGCAGACATGCGGCGGGGCAATTTCCAGCAGGGCATTGAGCGCACCGGGCAGAATGGCGAGCGGGTACGCACATGCTCAGGCACGCGCACACGCAGAGAACGCCGCATCGCTGACGTGCCCTAGTACATCACCAACGAGAAGAAGGAGGCCTCGTGGGTCAAGATGCGCTCCGTCACCGAGCAGGGCGCCCTCGACGACTTCCTCTCCACCGCCGAACTCGCCGGCACCGACTTCACTGCCGAGAAAATGAACAACGTCAAGATCATCCACAAGGACCAGAAGAACCCCTACCTTCTGTCTGCCACCGAAGAGCGCAACGTGGTCCGCAGGCACAGGGAGAACAAAGACCGCCTGAGCGTGCCCAGGCGGCCCAAGTGGGACCAAAACACCACAGCCCAGGAGCTGGACGCCCACGAGAAGGAGTCGTTGCTGCAGTGGCGGCGAGGGCTGGCCGAGTTGCAGGAGCATAACGACTTGCTCATGACGCCCTTCGAGCGCAACCTTGAGGTGTGGAGGCAGTTGTGGCGCGTCATCGAGCGCTCCGATCTGGTAGTACAGATCGTGGATGCCCGTAACCCGCTATTGTTCAGGTCCGAGGATTTGGAGGACTATGTCAAGGAGGTCGATTCCAACAAGAACAACCTGCTACTGGTGAACAAGGCTGACATGATGACGCTGGAGCAGCGGCAAGCCTGGGCAGACTACTTCACCAAAGCTGGCATCAACTTCAAGTTCTTCTCGGCGGAACTTGCTAAAGAGATGAATGAGGCTCGTGCAATGCTTCAAGAGGGCGACGATTCGGCTGACTCGGACGACTCGGACCGCTCGAGCGACAATCTTAGTGACAATGACATCAGCGATGCGATTGACGAAGAAACTGACTCCGACGACGCTGAACTGGCCACGAAAGTGGACAAGCTCCCTCTGCGCCAAAAGCAAGAAGAACAGGAACGACAGCTGGGCAAGGAGACTGTAGATACGCCACAGGCTGTGGATGATGAACGCACAAGGATACTCACCACGGACGACCTGGAAGCTCTGTTCCTTGAACATGCTCCCGAAATTGACACTGGGCCAAATGGGGAACCACGCAAGACGTCAATTGGTCTAGTAGGCTACCCGAATGTCGGCAAATCCTCTACTATAAACGCTTTAATCGGCGCCAAAAAGGTATCAGTTTCTGCGACGCCAGGAAAGACGAAGCATTTCCAGACAATTCATCTAAGCGACAAGGTCGTCCTATGCGATTGTCCAGGTCTTGTATTTCCCAACTTTGCTACAACCAAGGCCGAGCTGGTATGCGCAGGTGTCCTTCCGATTGATCAGCTTCGAGAATACACTGGTCCTGCTGGGTTGGTAGCTCGGCGGATACCGCAGCCTTTTCTCGAAGCGCTTTATGGCATGAAGATTCACCCTCGACCGCTTGAGGAAGGAGGCACGGGTGTTCTCACTTCTCACGAGATTTTGAGTGCCTACGCAATCGCCCGTGGATTCTCAACACAGGGTCTGGGCCAGCCCGACGAATCACGAGCAGCTCGTTACATTCTCAAGGATTACGTCAAGGGTAAACTCTTGTTCTGCCATCCACCACCAACTGACCCTCCCATCGATCCCGGACATTTCAATCGCGAACTGTATGATGTCAACCACCTGCCTGCCAAACGACGTCATCACCCTCTCGCTACCGCGGCTGGCAATCTATCACTCGCCGGTGCCTACGACGAAAATGCATCCCAGATAACAGACGATCTTGAGTTTGGTGGTGGAGTGTCTGTGCAGGGTGAGAAAACACAGCGAATGGACAAACGCTTTTTTGGCCCGGGACAAGGCATGGCACAAGTCAACATGCCATTCCACCATAAGTATAGCGAGCAGGGCAAAGAGCTGAGTGGTCGGAAACTAAAGACCATGACGGCGCTCGAGCGAGATGTCGATCCCGAGGAGCTGAAGACGAACAGCAAGAAGCACTTCAAAGCAAACAAGAGAAGGGCGAAGAAGGTGCGAACAGAATATGTTGATTAATGTACTGCTTTCCATTATAACTGCATCGTTGGCGTTTGGGCACCCGTGTTCGGATAAGAGATCAGGGTAACTTTTAGAAAACCAATTCGGTTTATCACTCATCTCCCACTTTCGAATGGATCATGTCTTACTCACACATGATACAAAAATCGATCTGAGCATTATCATTATTCTGTCTATAGTATCACTCGTAACCACAACATGCACGAGTGCAATTATAGATATTGATCATGGTCATCTCGGCGGCTGTCGTTCGGTGCTGCCCTCTGGTGTCCCTTCTTCGCCACCAGTATTCCTGCGGTTACTGCTCCCTCGAAACCCCCGCCATAGCTCGTTCCACGTTCCACTGAGACTGCGCCCACGTCCACTAGGGGTGAGAGCACGCTCCGAAGCTGCCTGACTGACCTGTGTTGCTTGTCTACTTAAAGGCTCATTGAGCGAGCCATCGTTGATTTCTTCGTCACCAATGCCCAAAACACTACCTCGTCGCCGCTCAAAACCATCAGCCTCTCGTTGGCGTATGTGACCTCCACGCTTCAGGTCTTGTACCATAGCACTCACGGTTGTGCTCAGCGGACTGGCAAGGAGAGGTCCAGCGATGGAATTGCGTGCTACCAACCCTACCTTTTCGCCGGTTCTAGATCGTCGTAGCTGTGAACCTGGTGTTGAAGGCATCTCATTATGCGACTTGCCCCGGGTTGGTGTTCGAGGGTGAATGAGCTCAGGGCCCGAGACTGAAGCAAATGGAGGAGCCGCAGCTTCTGATGGGAGGACAGGAGTGGAGGTATGTCTATTCAGTGGAGGCGTTCTTTGCACATCGGGCTCAATGTCTTGTGTCCATGGATTTCCGATGAGCGCAGACAAGGCATCAGTGGTATTTGGCGGGTTTCGTTGTGAACGAACACTATTGACGTTCAAAGAGGTTTGGACACCAGGTGTGCTGGGAAGAGAGGAGTCGTCGTCGTTGACATCGTCATCGTCATCATCATGATAGCGTGGATAGGTGTTGCCGTTCGGGGAAGAGTCGCGATATTTGGATGAAGAGCAGGAGGTTTCTGCCATGTCATCGTTGTCAATAGCATCATTTGTGTATCGATCGCCTACAAGACTGATGGCGTTCTCAGGTTCAAGTTCACAATCATCCTCGTCGTCCTCTTTACGTTTGGAGCGTCCACTTGTGATAAGCCATACACCAAAGAAGGTGAGAGCACAACCACCAACAAATTTGCCCGCATCTTCCGCCGAGGTTCGTTCAAAGTCTCGATAGAGGACCGCAGAACCGCCAATCACAGATAGAGTGAATAATACGAATTGGACTGGTATGACTTGAGTGGCGTCAAAACGTTGCAACGCCCGATTGATGTACTTGATCTGCATGATGGCTGTACCTACGAGTATAGCGACAAGTAAGTAGAAGACTGGAAATGTGATGACTCGCCAGAGGGTGTACGAGAGAAGCGAGGAAACGCCTTTGGTTGAAAGTGCCGTGTAACCACCTGAGCACATCAGCATTAGTACGAGTATGTAATCGGTGAGAGACAACATACCAAACATGCCGACAAGGCCCAGGTCAATCAAAATGTTTTTGTCTCCATATCTGTTACTTGCAACCATGAGAAGTGCAATGACACTAATGGTGATAGCCAGGTATGTCTCAAATTCCCAACGCCTAATCAAATCCCAGATCTCGTCAGGTCCAAGCTTGGGATTGCTGTCATTTGCACTCAACACGACCGTGACTGCACCTCCTACAGCAATGATGACACCGAGTGCATCCCTTTTCCGAAAGGATTCTTTGAGCATAAACGGAGCGATTATGCAATTCGAAATGAGGGCAACGACGCCAAGTGGAGATACAATGGAGGCTGGTGCGAAACCATAAGCCAGGAAATTGCCAGCCTCGCCCACCGTCATCAGAACAATACCCAACCACCAGTATGGCGACCTGAGATAGGACTTCTGCTTGGTCTCTCCATCGCGGCGCGAAGTTGCGCTGTTGTCTCTCGCGGCCCGTGACCGTGAGTTTGAATGTGGCGCAAGAATCTGCGGAATCAGCGGGTCTGATTCAGAGGCATCGTAGCTATCCTCGAGTGACGTTCCGTTGTCGGTATTCGAGTCGTCGCTTTGCAGTCGAGCAAGGTATTTGCTGCTCTTTCCCCGGGTCGTCCCGGCTTCGTCTGCAAGTCGTGCTGCGCTCGTACTCGACGCTGTCGCGCTTTTCCTTTCCTTCTCCTTCTCTTGCCATTCTCTGTCCAGGCGAATGTGAGCATAGCGCTGCATGTTCAGCGCAAAAGATATGAGCACATTGCCGACAATAGCGGTAATGATACCGATAAGACTGCTCCAATTCTCTGTGTAGCCCCCACGCTCTCTATGTGTCCAGAAGGGGGCATCGCGCAATGCAGCGCCCGCTGTCGGTGTCGCCGTGCCAGCAGAGACGTAGGTGAGTGGGAGATGCATTGCGTGCAGCACCGGGTGCCGGACTCGTTTACGCAAGGGAGCGGACCGAGGGGAAAGAGTATACCGAGATAGTGGCTATGGACGGTGCTGGCAAGGCGCGCAGATGCTATCTACCAGATAGACGGCGTAGACCGCGCGGCAACATGGTGGTTCCTCCGGGCGAAGATGTTGGCGGTCCACTGCAGTGCCAGTGCCGTCTGCCGCAGACTCGTACCCTTGTAAGGCTGTGGGCTGGTCGACCTTTCACATGATGACACCGCGATCCGAGCTCAAGACTTGGTCTCGCGCTAGTGGATCACTACCTTATGCACGCACCCCCATAAAGCCCCCAGTGCCCACCGCGCCCATGGAGGCAAACTTACACAACGGCAATTGTTGCAGTCTTGTATGCACGTTATACCTCACTTGAGCGTGCAAAAAAAAACGATAACGACTGTCCTAAGCTCCATTATCCTACATAAGTCGTCTTGCGTGTGCGCTGCGCCTGGTAGAGGCGGACCACAATCTATGCTAGAGACATTTGGGCTTCTCCATTGGTGGCCTCCGTAACCTCATCAGCGTTTCCGTCCATGGTTTCCGGTACCGTGTCGGGTTCTGCAGCGAGAAGCTTGATTCTTGCCTCGACCGCATCTTCGCCCACCACTGACTCCTCGACCTGAGCCTTGCGTAGGAAGACTGTGTGCCACCGCTTACCCCAAGCTTTGATCAATTCAAACTCTTCCTCTGTGAGGCTGCCATTCGTCTGCTTCTCGAGAAGAACGTCTGCGGAGCCCTCCGCAACTCCTCGCATCGAGTCCTCAATGTACTTGAACATTTCACGCGCATTGTCGCGATCCTTGGCCAGGGTAGCCTCAACCATGTCGATCTGTTCCTGTGGAAGTCCCTTCTGCAGACGGGCTGACGCTATCTGACGATTGCGATTGGTGACCTTGGCCACCGTATTGGAAACCATTTCATACACCCAGCTCTCGGTCAAAGCTTCTCCGGCACCCATGTGGCTGTCGAAAACCCATTGGATCACGGTCATTGGCGCGAGTATCGTATAATTGAGCAGAATGTCAATGATGCGGACTGCGACTCCGGGTTGATCTTTCCAGTACTCTACTACACTTGCCACAATCTGCCGGCGCGCAACCTCGTTGTGGGATATTTCGAGCAAGCGATCCTTGCCGCGCTCGATGCATGAAAGGACATGAGATAGCGACTTGGCACCCATTCGACAAATCGCTGTTACGAACGCGTCAGTTGAGGGCACTAGGACTTCCGTGATACCCTGTTCAACGGCCTTCTCGTGAATTGTGTCTATCGT
This sequence comes from Coniothyrium glycines, assembly GCA_025742365.1. Taxonomy (NCBI): domain Eukaryota; kingdom Fungi; phylum Ascomycota; class Dothideomycetes; order Pleosporales; family Coniothyriaceae; genus Coniothyrium; species Coniothyrium glycines. The sequence goes on along the minus strand of JAMXIJ010000055.1, from coordinate 48,214 downwards.
AACTTGCACCTCCTCAACAGGCGCCTTTTTCCTAAGCTGGGTAAGAAGGGTTTGGCCTTCGCTTGCATATGGTGTTTCTGTGACCTCCGTGTGAGTAAACAATGGGACCGATGCCGTTGCTAGTTACTTACGTGGATCGTCATATTTGAAGTCAGGACTATTGTCCGCGTCCAGACGTTCAGGAATCATGGAGTGCATCTGCTCAGGTAAGGTTGAGCGTATTCGCTTGGCGAATGACAAGCGAATTTCCTTGTCTAGTACTGCAAGAATGAAAGCCTTCTTAGGGTGGAGATCTGGCAATTCGAGGTCGTCAAGCCTGAGATTGAGTCAGCCGAGTCTACTGCAAAGCATGTTTGTCTTCATCTATACCATTCAGTCCACCTCCAGCGAAATTCGAAATTACTGAGGTGGTGCGAAAACCAGTCTAAGAAGCGGTAGCCCAGTTCGAGGTCCATCATTGATAGGTTCTTGTAGATGGTTCGGATAGCCCGACCAAGTGACGGAGCGATAGCTGCCGGAGCCACTTTGCAGCATTGTGTGATAAGCGCATGATAGTAAACAAACTTGTGCTCAGCGCTAGGCAGCTTGAACAATTGCGAAAATATGGCATCAATGATCATGTCCTCAGATTTGTACTGAATCTTATCTCCGACAGACTCGCGGAACTTGTCGAAGGGGGTACCGCGCTTAGCAAAGATGTCAATGGACCAGTAACAATCCACGTCAACCAAGAACTTCGCGACCATGTCTCGATTGAAGTCAAGCTGGTTGATAGTATCAACAATAGCATCTCTGACCAGGGACGATGCGATGTCTGAAGTTCTGGGAACAGTGTCGACCTCCTGATCCGCGAAAAGTGAGAAATAGGCCTCTGGAAAGATTGGTTGGGGTCCAGGATTGACGGGGGAAGGAACAGAGAATGTAGGGAATGCGTGCACCTGCGGAGCTGAGGGCAAGGCTTCTTCATCAGCACCCCTCCGCAAGGCTTCGGGATCGAAACGCGGAAGACATCTCAGATCAAACCCAGACTCCGCCTCAGCTGACAACTGTGCCTGGAGGAGACCGATTACACTGTGGTAGTTGACCGGTTTCGACTCAAAGTCCCCGACGTAAGAATGGATGAGACTTTCAATCGGAACCATATTGCTTGCAACAATGCCAGTGTTCTTTAGCAATTGCTGTGCCTGCTCGTGGAAGCGGTTTCCCCCGGCAACCAGCGCGTAGGGGATTGTCAAAAGAATGATCTTCACAAGCTCAATGCCCACAACCTACAAACGTTAGCCTGGTCCTACGGTATCTGCTATAAAGTTTCCTACATCGTTCTCATTGGCGCTCTGTAGGTCCACGACCGTGTCGAATAACTGACCCAGGAACGTGAAGACACCGTCCTCAAGGTACAGAGATTGCATACAAGCGAAAAACCTTAGCAGCAACTTGAATTCCTTCCACTCGCCAGCATTGAGCGCGTCCTGAGCCCGGTCACCAACACGCTTCATAGCCTCGACTGTGATCTGTGGTGTGACATCATTACCGTATAAGGCGACGGCCGCGACGAATGGTATTTTGAAGGGCTGCTCCAATATTCTGTGACTAGTTAGCCGAGTTGCCAGTGGTTGCCGAGCATGTGGCAATCTCACAGCTGAACGAAGACGTCGAAGAAATCGGATCTCAGACGCTCGTCGTCGAAATGTTCCCCCAGGTACTTGGCAATTTCGATGGCTTCGTCTTGCGGCAGCTTAGTGGAGCTGGCAATGTTCAACAAGAGCCGTCGCAGCTTAGGAAACGGAGGTTCCTCGTAGCGGCGACGAGGGCCGTCATCCTGACGACGTCGCTGGATTCCACGTCGATCGTCACCGCGGTAGTAATTGTCTCCATCATCTGCGATCCGTGCTTAGCTACCACCATCTCCCGGCGCAAAGTGCTGGTGCAAAGGCACAACCCAACTTACCGTCGCGACGTCGCTTGTTTCCTCCTCGATATCCACCCCGCTCGCGTCTGTCATCGCGCTCAGGCCGGGCATCTGTATCCGCCATGCTTGTTACAAACGTGTCTCGTGCCCTCTGCTCTTGGCTCTCAGTGAAGTCTCTCGATCGCGTCGCTGGCTAGAATGGAGGTCGACGCTCACAAAAGTCGACACGGTCAAGAAAGGTTGTTTGACGCGGTGGGCGGCTATCAGACGAGTAGCAGACTAGAAAAGACTCGGGATATGACGCGTGTCGGTGACGATGTGCTGCGACAAGAACGAGAACGAGATGATGAACAGCGCCCTTTGGAGCTGCCACACGAGGCTATGGTATCGAAGCGGTTAGCGCCATTTATGTCTTCTTGGCGCGCCGCTGATCTTGGCGCGCCAGCATCCTTGTCCATGTTCATGTACATACAGTACACTTCAGTAAGAGGCGGGAGGTCTCTCACGGCATAATTCGCGTCGTCCGCTCTCGTGGAAGCCACCATAGCATAGCAGGACTTTACCTCAATCAAGAAGAACCTGCGTCCAGAACCCGGCCTTTCCAATGCCCATCGTGTGTTCAAGACGTTTGAACAATCCGCCAACGATATTTGACCTCAGTTTTACAACAAGATAATGCAAGCTCGTTATTGATCCATCTCTTCAAACATGTCTCGCATGTGTAGGTAGATAGGTAGAGAGCTACTCGCTTTCAGATCCGGCCAACTCAAGGTCCGATACTCACTCACTTAAGCAGCGCTCATGTCCAATCACTTGGCTACTCAGCAAAAAGGCTTCACTAGAAAAGGTGACCTTGCACCATCAAGGCAGAAATACAATTCTCTTAATGCCTCTATCACTTGAATGGAGCCTCAGCCCATGTGCAGCCATCAACATGTAAAAGAAAACTCCAACATGCACCTACGGGGATGCATGACGTATGCGAGCTTCTCTTGGAATGCAATGTCCATAAAGTATCCGAAGGTGCTCATACTCTGATCCCCTCGCGACTTTTGCCGATCCTTTCATTCCCAATCTTGCAAACATCTGCGCTCACCAACCACCTCACAGGAGGAAAGTATGAAAGATCAATCACGGTGCCGGCCCGTTCAGATTTTGCCGTGACGGTAAATCGGTCGTCCGGAAAGGAAAACAAGCCAGGTCATTCTTTATCAGCGTGAGTGTCGGTATCGTTTCAAATGCGCTCAGATATTGCAGCAAGGTGTGTAAACATCATAGTGTACACTCCCGAAAGACTGACGCCCCAAAGAGACTCCATTTTGCATATGCCCTGTAGGAATGGCTTCATGCTCAATTCAGACGCACAGAGGCCATGTCAGGTATATCAGGTGTATCGTGTTAATCAGAGTTGTGTAGAGCTTAATCCAGCCTTGCCATCATCTGATCTCTTGTCAACGGCTTGAAGTTCGGTGATTCAAAATCAAGGCCACGAGCTGCCAGGGTCTGGCGAATATGCTGCGGCACAAGCTGTTGGTTGAGATGTGGCGCGATTGACAATTCTGAAAACGTGTTAACTGATATGCAAACATTCTAGAATGATCAACAGCTTACCATGATGAGTAAAGTTGTACAATTCTGGCATGTCTCGAGCAGGGCCATTTGGATGGCGCGAATCTGGTAAGCGGGTCGCCGGGTCTCTCAATTCATCAAAGAAGGGATGGACCATGGCATCGATTGCAGAGAGACGCTGCGTGGGTGTGTACTCGAGCAGTTTGGAAATGAGGTCGATCGCATTGGGGTCAGCCTTTCGGAACACCTATATAATATGAGTACAAGCACAACATATGTTACAACTCACGTTCTTACCTTGCTAAATGGATGAGGCTTGATTTGAGGGAATTTATGCTCCATGTAGTTGGGGTTCATCGTGCGAATCTGATCCCGAGTTGGTGTTCCGAGAACCTTGATAATCTCGACCAGCTGGTCAATGCCCGATTCACCAGGGAATAATGGCTGTCCGAGCATAAGTTCTGCCATGACACAGCCTGTAGACCACACATCTGTACGGCAGGATTAGCAAGCGAATGACAACGAGGTATCCAAAGCATACCAATCTTGGTAGTGTAGTTCGTAGCACCGAAGATCAACTCGGGGGCACGGTAATATCGAGAACAAATATAGGAGACATTGGGCTCATTCTCCACCAAGATCTTTGCACTGCCAAAATCGCACAGCTTCAGCACGCCAGTGGAGGGGTCCAACAGGAGATTCTGTGGCTTGATGTCTCTGTGGCAGATACCCTGAGAATGGATGTAGGCAAGGGAGCGGAAAAGCTGGTAGATGTACAGTTTGACCTCGAGAATGGGCATGACCGTTTTCATCTTGTTGAAGTAGCGCGAAGCACGGTACACTGTCTCTGGAACGAATTCAAGGACGAGATTGAGATATACCTCGTCCTTCTGTGGCTGAAACCGTTAGCGACGTCAAGCCGGACAGGGGGGAGTGACCTGGGGACGCATACCCTTTCTCCATTGTTGTAGAAGAAGGCCTTCAACTCGACGATGTTTGGATGTCGCACGATGCGCATAATCTGCAATTCTCGATTCTAGGGCGGGTCAACAGGAGGGGATTCGGACGAGGGGAGAAGTTGCCGTGTGGGAGCAGCGCAACGCACCTTGAAGCGCTTGTCTTGCAAGACGCGCTTGATGGCCGCATCTTCGCCGCTGGGAGAGAGCTTGGTCTGGAAGACGACGCCAAAGGAGCCGTTGCCGACAATTTTGCACTGCGTGTAGGCCAGGTCCTTGTAGTCGCCAGTAAGGCCATCTTGGACCTTTTCGCGGATGACTTCTGGCGGCGGGGTCAGTGATGTGGAGGGGGGATGCTGGCGGCCGGGGGGGGGACCTACCGCCCATTCTTAGCGATGAAAAGGCCGAGGGCCGGTTCTGGCTCATTGTCTGGGGGAATGCGAACTGAGGGGTCCGCGAGGAAGGGCGCGGAGTGCTGGCGAGAGCGGTGCGGGCGGCGGCGGACACGAGGGAGCGAGGGGGCGGCGGCGCGGGCACGGATGCGCAGGTGCGTGGTGGGCGAGGATGCTGGGCGCGCGGTGGGCAGAGGGGAGGAGAGGGCGGTGGTGGTGCCGGTGCAGGCAAAGGGTGGGCCGGGTGTGGCTTGGGGGGGGGGCGGCTAGCAGCAAGGCAGAGCAGCGGCGCTGGAGCTTCACGGCGGACGGGCGGGCAGGGGGGCAGGGCCAGAGGCAGGCGCAGGCAGAAGGTCGATGGCCAGCAGTTGGGGGTCCTGCGTGTATGAGGGAGACCGTAGACGCAAGAGAAGGCGAGAGGGCATGCCCACTGGGACCGTCTGGCTTGCGGGGCGCGGGAGCACGCTAGCAACACACCATGTGATCTGAAGAGGTAACGGGCGCCCTCAGCCTGGCCCTGGCCGCTGGATGCTGGCCGCTGGACGCTGCACTGGGCGCCGGACGCTGCACTGGACGCTGCACTGGACGCTGCACACTGCTGGAGCGCGCAGCGCCGTCCGCTCCCACGGCTGCCCGCGCGCCTGCGCTCTGCACGCTGCATCGCCAGTCTCCGCCCTCTGCCTTTACCTTGTCGTCCGCCGCGCTCTGCTTCGCCCTTCACCGCGCTGCCGCATGTGCCCCGTGGTAGGCACTAACACGCCCAATTGACCAGCGCCAGCCCGCTCAACAATTGCACGCTGGCCACGACCGTCTGGTCGTGTGCATCCGCTGCATGGAATTGGCTGACGAGATTTTATGCAACCACAACACTGCAACCTGCAACCTGCAACCGCCAGCTCATCTGCCCGCCTGCTGCCAGGACATACCTACTGCCGCATCTCCCGCCCGAAACCGTGCTGCTGTACCCGACCATGCCTCCGTCCTGCTCTCCGTCTCCCCTTCTTCATCTTCGTTCGTCCCTTCTTCTGCCCCTCGTCCTCCTTCCCCCCCCCTTCCCGCTACGCCCCATGCCTCCACCTCGTCATGCCCCCGTCCAGGTCGTGGTATGAGATCACTTCCCGTCTTCGCCGCATGGGCATTCACTAGCGTCCCACTGGCTTTGCCTTTGCATCATGGTCACACGCTGCTTGCCCGACGATCCTTGCCTCAACCTTGTCCACCAAACACCCCTCCATGCTCCTCTACCAACTACCACCACCTGCTCACCCTCCTCTGTTCCTGACCGGCGAACCCGCTGGGGATACGGTGCGGCCGCGCTACCTTGCAGCCATGACCAAAGTCGTCGTGCTTGAGCCGCCGTGAACCATTGCTAGCTCCAAACGAGCCAGACGTGCAGGAACCGCCGATTCTTATTACACTCACATCATGGCGCCCAATGCCCATGTGCCCCTCTTCGCTATGTCATGCAGCACGTGCGGCAAACATGATCCAAGCTTGCTCCTTCCACCTCCGAGACCACGACAGGCGTATCAGCCCGACATCAATCACATGCAACACTTGCTTGCCGGGCCCCAGTGCCCCTTGAGCTTTCGACAAAGTCCCGCTTCGGCGAATTCGAGAACTGTTGTGTGGACAAGCTAGCTCTTGCGGTAAGCTAACACTCTGCCGGGCTGGCTTCCTACACGCCCAATGAACAGCCTCGATTACAGGCCGTCCGAATTGTCCTGCTGCTTCTCCGGTTCCGTTCGCCGTAAGCTCCGCTGAGCATGTGACCCACGCCCTAAGCTCTGTGAAACCACAACAACTCTTCTCTACGCATTTCCTATCGCGACATGGTAGTCTCACCACAATGCCATTCATATATGATTTCTGAGAGGCATCTTTCACGACAGAAATTGAGCAATACTTGCTATTAGATCGCAGTCTGGGATTTGGACTTGCCAGTCATTCGCCTCATCTTCTCAGTCAGCTCATGCAGGCACTTTGCACCTTTTAAATCGTCCGCTACTGCATTGTAGGCCTCCTGCCACAGCTTAAGCACGTTCGATTAGGACTGTCGCTGTACATAGGTATGTACCTAGGTAGCCAACATGTTCATTGGGATGGCTAGAATACATGTCTACATAGATAGAGGTACTGGGTGCACAAGTACGTAGAGTCTTAAACACGGACCAATTCATGTCTCCCTGCTCACATGTAGGGTAGATCCATCAACAGTCAACCGACTAGCTGACAGAGCCATGGGAAATAGACAAACAATCAAGTTGCGTAGGTACAAGGGTTGACATGAGAAGAATGGCTGTCTGAAAATTGACTAAATTGACTAGTGATGCGATATCGTAGATGAAACAAGCGGGACGTGCCAGATGCAATTGATATGTCCGAAGCAACAATCACGTTATTTTAGTGCGCAGGAACAAGTGGTCTCCTTTCCTTATTTCGCAACAATTCGTCATCATCATCATCAGAAACAATGCCATCGAGCTCGAATTCCTGCGCGTCTCTAACTCGGTGGTCCACTCTGGCGTAGCCATTAAGTTGGGCGTCGGCATGACCATTGGCTCTCAGGTCCTCTGCATCAGCCTTGCCATCTTCAGACCAAGCATGGACAGCATATAGATGGATAAGCATGTTGACGACTGTGCCATGTTAGCATGCTGGGACTATGATCGTACCGTACACGGCCACTTACAAAGAAACAACAAGAACGCGACGCTCACGAGTATAAGCACATAAGAGACGTGGGTAACATTCGCGTCAGACAGCAACTGCATTTGTTCTTCTGTCGCGCCCATGAACATGAAGCCACCTGCCATTAGCAGAAAAGGCGTCATGTATTGGAAACTGTTGGGCGAGGTATCATCAGCGGATTGCCGATCATTCAGTATGAACGAGATCTCAATGATTCGTGCCGCACCAGCCGCCATAAGAATGTACCCGAAAACAGTGTGTATCATGGTCGAAATGGGCAAGTGCTGCGGGTGTGCAGACATGGCCCAGCCTGTAACGAAGATGACGCTGCCCGGAATGAGGTTGCGCTTCGGCCTTCCACCGCGCGAACAGCTCAACCAGACTCCGACCAGGCCAGCAGCCCACCAGATGATGCCCATGGACGTGTGCTGGAGGTCGTTGTGTGCCCATGGGCTGCCCCAGCGATGTTCGGTGAAGGTGTTGACACAGCCCCATGCGGCAATGACCAGGCTGTCAAAGAATTCCTGGCTGCGGCCGGTGCGCCTCAGCCACTGCTGGCCGACCAGCAGCAGGATGACGAGGATGATTCCGTACGCAATGAAGGCGCTGCCCATGATGAAATGAGCTAGACATTGGCCGGTATGGTCTGCTCTGCAGAAGCCGAGTGCGGTGATGCCGCCAAACAGGAACTGGACCCACGTCACGACGGGCATGGCCTTGCCGACAGTGCCGTGGGCGAGCAGGACCAGGGGGCGAATCTTGCCATTGATGCCCTTGTCGAGGTGCAGCTTCAGGTAGACGCCCATGGCGATCTGGGCGAGCAGCATGAGCATGATGTACGGCACGAACTGGGCGTGGATGTTCTCAGTGAACTGCCGGCCCTGGTGCTTGTGGCCCAGGATGTAGCCGGCGATGGCGAGAAGGGCGCCGGCTGTCTGGACGGGAACATGCCATCTGGAGCGGGTGATCTGCGTGTCGTGTCAGCGAAGCGTCTGCTGTCCCGGGGCCGCATGTGCGGTGCGTACGCCCAAGACCATGCCCGTGGGGAAGACGAGGCCCCAGGCCAGAGCCTGCACCAGGATGTGGCTCCATAGAATCGCGTCCAGGGGGGCGGCGGAGACGGCGTGGCCGTCCTCGATCTTGTTGACGTGGTGCTCGTGGGCGGACGCGGCAGCGCTGAAGAGGAGCGCCGCGTAGGCTGCGAGGGCCGCTGTGCTGGGAGGCATGGCCGTGGTGCCGTTGGGTCGCGCGGCGCGGGCGAGGCTGTGGTGGTGGGCGAGAGCGCGGAGGGAGGCGAGGCGAGGCGAGACGAGGAGAAGGGAGGCGAGGCGGTTGCAGTCGCCGTCGCCGTCGTCGTCGTCTTCGGTGTTGGGCAGGCGCAGGTTGCAGGGCGCGGCTTACGTGAACGTGAAGGCCAGAACTGAGAGGACGTCGTGGACGGACGACGCGTCCGTCCCATCTCCCGCCACGCACCGGCATCCGCAGCAGCCCACACGCTCCCGCCCCAGCCGTCGTGCATTGTGCCCGCCGCCGCCAACTCCACCATGGCCGTTGCGCGCGACAGGACGGCAGTGCCAGACGCAAACGAGGCGCCGGCGACGTCTGCCCCGGTCCGCGTGCCCGCCGACGTTGCGGACAAGCTTTGCGCAGCGCTTCCGCTTCCCGCCCAAGCACGGCAGCATGTACAAGACAAGACGGCCCCTCCTCACCAAGCACTCGACCAAGCACGCGACCAAGCCGCCGCCGCCAATGCAGCTTCACACGAGCCCGAGACCCTGCACGCCCTTGTGCCTGCCGCCTGCGCCGACCACCACAACATGCCGGCTGGCCATACATGCGTCGACCCGGCTGGCCAAACATGCGTCGACACCAGCCCCAGCTCCCCGAGACTCGACGGCGTCAGTCGCCGGGTGGGCCAGGCCGCAGTCTGTCGCAACTGCATGCATCTTCGCTTCCCATCTACTCACGTTGATTCCAGGACATTCACTCTCAAGCACCCCAGCACCATGTGGCTGCAGCACCACTGACGCTCCAAGAGACCACGCTCGCTAACCTTCGAGCCCAAAAAGCGGCCCTGATAGCGTCCCTCACCGCCCTGTCTACGGTCCGACGCTTGGTAGAGAAGAGCAGTTCAAACGAGCCCATCTCGAACAACGCTGAATATAGTCCCTCCGAAGCGGACATCATGACGGCGTCAAACAAGCTGGTGACGGAACATATCAAGCTACTGCATCAGTATAATGAGCTCAAAGATGTCGGTCAAGGACTGATCGGCCTCATCGCAGATCAGCGTGGCGTGCGCATTGCAGAAGTCCAGACCGAATTTGGCATCGATGCTCGAGACTGACTGCCATTTCACCATGTACAGCTCGTTGTGAAGTACAGTGGATGGCAAGGCACGACCCATGGTAAACGAACTCTGGTCAGAGATCACAGCGGCAGAGCTGCAGGTCCTGGGTTACATCACGAGTAGGTGGAGTCACGAATCTGCTTTTTAGTGGACCCCAAGACAGGTACTTGCCGTGTCCATGATCAAGGCAAAGAAGTGTTGATCCATGGGCACTTCGATTACCAGCGGGTGACGAGTATAAATTTCCAAATGTTCCTCATCCATTTCATGAAAAGTCCTGCCGGTGATTGGGCTCAGCATATATCAGCTGCGCAAGCACCATGTTCTCCTCACACGACCCAAGCGGCATGTTCTCGACTGAGCGACTCTTCCAGTATTGTTGAACTTTATTAGGTGCACAAGCGTTGCAGTAGACAACAGACTTGCAGTATAACCCCAAATCGAATTCTTGCTACCTATTGCAGAGCAGTTCGAACCAGGGCGACAATATATCCGCAAATAACAAATCCCTTTCGACCGTCAGTCCTGACTCCATTTGCCTGTCCTACATGAATCAAGGTTCGTGGCAGAGTAGCGGATGCTGTGGTCCACGCGACAAACCTGGCCGTCTGGAGACGATTGGACGGTAGCGAAGTTGTGGCGCATGATCTCCGAACAAGGAACCACTGTCGAACCGAGGCGAAGGAACAGCTTCCCGGCAAGCTTAACCTAACATTTCCTTTCGGCGCGCACTTTACGAACAACTCCTGGATAGACCAGAGACCATGACTTTTGTCCAATGTTCCGTTTCTTCGAATGAATCATCCATCAGTCTCCGCTAAGACCACCTCGATCACACATAGTAACGGTATTGTCCGCAAGCAGCCTTCGGCAAGACTCGGCCAGAAGTACGATCCCCATCAGTCAGATTGTCGATCCGCAAGTGCGCCCACTGCCCAGTGCTCACGAACGCCGTACCTATGTACTACCGTATGATGGTACGCCACTTCATTTCTAGTCGGGCAAACTTTTGTCTTGCAGCCTAGGGCCTGTGACCTACGTTTTTAGTAGAATGACCCTGTTGCGGCACGATACGGACATTGGAATGTGTGTGCTGCATGATCACCATCGCTTTACATGCGATGCGTGGCATCGCCTAAGTTTAACGACATCGGTGTGTGGACTCGGTTCTTAGAAACTGGTCTGCAGTGTCTGCTACATTTTGCTTATCATGCCACAGGCTCATCCTTTGGAAACGCTACATATGTCATGATGATTTACCTGGCTTAACTCCCGTGACTAGCGGATTTTGCCGACAGTTGGTCCACCGCATCATCTCGGTATGGGCAATTAAGCCCTATTGTAGGAAACTGGTCCTAATACTTGATCGGTGACATATCTGCAATAGTCACCATAATTCATGTTGGATTGCTTCAACGCCTTGATGTCAACATGCTATGGCATAGGTAGAGGCACAAATGTCATGCCGAATGTGGCGGCGCAACATCCCTTAAAGACGGCAGTGAGATGTCAAATGTCAACAAAGTTTCGGAGGGTCGTTGGTCTCGGAGGCTTCACCCCTCATACGTTAGCGCCTGAAATGGTAGCACTCCACGGCTGCAACCAGCTCGTTCTAGACTAAAGACGAACAAGTGTGAGTTCCCAGTCCCCGTTCACACAGGGTATCCATCGCCTGGTTTTACCAATGGACGCAGTAAACCATAGAAGATGATTGGCTACCACCCATGGATGTAGACTCCCGCACGCCTGATAAACTTTTCGACCACGATACATGCCGCTTCTTACTAGTCAACCTGTCTTGTACCTGGAGTCAGTTTCCCAGTGAGGCACTTCCCGGCAGATTTTTATATGTTTAATGCGACACGTTCCCCTTTCTGGTTCAATCTGCAATATAATGCTTGCTTGAACACCTCACATTCGTTCTCCTGCGGCCCTTCTCCCCACAGTTCCTCAGTATCGGAATTTCAGGCCCCCGACTCCTGCCATGTCGACAACAGTACAAGACTACCAGCTAGCCGCTCTGGCTGCTGGCTTTACCCTTGGCTTTGGTTTCCTTACCGTTTGGGAAGCCCTGAAGCAGACGCGTCGCAATCGGAACCCATTGAGATCAGTATACATCTACATGCTATGGGGTGAAATCATTGCGAATCTCGCCATCGGCGTAGTCGGCTGGCTTTTCCTCACTGGACTCTTAGGACCAACGTGAATCCTCGCTCCAACCAGGTCCGTGTTTGTTGAGCTGACCATTGAACCAGGGTCCCAGTCTTGTTCTTTATTCTCTTTCTATGGGTGTTTGAAATTCAGCTTCTCATGCAGGTATGCTAATCAGTGAGATATTCAAGTCGCAAGCAAGGCAGCTTACCCACCAAGATTATCATTAATCGAATCGCTCTCATTGCCGAGCATCGTAAGACTGTCCGCAATATCAAATGGGGCACCGTTGTCCTCATCACTTCCATCAACGTTGCGGTTTTTTGCATTTGGATCCCTTCGCACACGAACCCTCCAGTCTCAAAGACATTCGTCAACATCAACAATGTCTGGGACAAGACCTCTAAGGTCCTGATTCTCATTGTGGATGCCGGACTTAACTGGTATTTCTTAAGGACCGTTAGGATCAGGCTCGTGCAGCAGCATGGCTTAATCAAATACAAGCCGTTGGTAGGCTTCAATGCAAAGCTGATGGTGCTTAGCATAGGCATGGATGTTGGTGGCATAGCTCGATTCTTTGCAAATGGGTTGCTGACATGATGTAGGCTTTGCTTATCGGCCTCATGTTCGTCAAGAACCAAGTTGTATACATCCAATTCCACCCTTTAGTGTATATGGTAAAACTCAACATCGAGATGTCCATGGCTTCTCTTGTAGTGCGCCTAGCGCAAGGAAGACCGCAAAACGACATGGAGACCGAAGCGTTCCATAGCTCTATGAATCCTGCTTCACACTCTCGATCAGCACACCTCGGACCACGAGGTGATGAAGTCAAGTCTGTCCAGCTAACATCCCGAACGAGAAAGCAGGCCAACGACACAGGTCTGAGCAAGATTGATAGCGATGAGTCTTTAGGCGGGATCGAGTGCCGTACGGACCTCAACGTTGTGGTAGAGGACGCGGGATCTGCCAAAGAATATAAACAGCAATCAAGCTCGCGGACCTCGAAGGAGGCAACGCCATATTCCGTTTTCGGCGACGAGACACCACTGCAGACAAAGACCATACGTGTGCAGGAGAGGGTCTTATAGAACTACATATCCTACACAATCTTTCGTAGGCGATTGAAATTACCTGCGCTTTGCCTGACAATCTTTCGTGTTTTTCTTCAATGCTATGATGTGACTTGGCGGCTTCGCACCCATTCTCCCCCAACCCCCCTCCCGCTTAGATATGCGCAAAGGCATCACCAATTTCTATAGACGGCACGGGAGCAGTAATCACCCACAATGGTTGTGGCTGAACTCCGTGCCAAGCCGTGATCGGAGCTTGACCGGACTTAGGATGATTACCTCACAGTCGCGTCCGTGCGCGCCGCCCATCTTTTGAAGTGCGTCACGGGCGAAAGCTCACCCTTACCCTCGCCGCTGGACGAGCTGATTGCCTTGACTCTGAGATCCAGAGTTGGGCACGTCTCGCACTACCTGACCGATGCAGGGACAACAAACACCCTTTCTCCCCGCCGGTCCGCGCGCATACGGCTATCTCGCAGCATCAAAGCACAACCGACAACCACTCTGCGGAAATAGTGAAGGCTGGGGCCCAATCAGTCCCATTCGATATGACTTCACCCCGTGTTTTCTCGATGTCTGGATTGCCGTGGTCGCAGCCTTTGGTATCGTTGGAGGAGCAGGCGCGCTATGGTATCTGTACCGACTCTGCCCACCGCAGCCGGTGAAGCGCAATTGGCACTTTTACGCAAAACTGGTATGGCACTTTTTTCCGGAACTAGCATCCGCACGTAAGTATGTGGGTACATGCTAACATTGCGCGCCTGCTCAGGTCACCCTCGTCGCACTGGTTGTTACGACCGCCGTGCAAGCTGCCCTGCAGATTGAATACTACAGAGATGTTTGGGCAGGAGATTTCCGCTTCTGGACGACTATCATCACCCTTGTAGCTTTGGGAGTCATTTTTCACATTCAATACATCGAGCATTGGAGATCACGGAATGCCAATGGCGTCGTCCTGTTCTTCTGGTTGTTTCTCCTCATCGCGTATGCTGTCAAACTCCGATCACTCGTCGCCCAGCAGCTCCAGCACGAACACCTCGCATACTTTGCAGTCTTCTGCGCCAGCGTTGGCCTCGCTGCGCTCGAATTCGGCCTGGAATGGCTGGTGCCCAAGCGCATGAGCGACTATGACATGCTCGGAGATGACGATGAATGTCCCTACGAATACGCCGATGTGTTTTCCGTCTTGACCTTTGGCTGGATGACGCCAATGATGAAACGCGGCTACAAAACATTTCTCACACAAGATAGTCTCTGGAACTTGCGAGCCAGGGATACGACAAGCTACACGTCGCGAAAATTCGAGAACGCATGGGCACATGAGATGGAGAAGAAACACCCATCGCTCTGGCTGGCACTGTTTCGCTCCTTCGGTGGGCCATATTTCAGAGGTGCAGCCATCAAAACCATCAGCGACATCCTCAATTTCGCGCAGCCACAGCTGCTGAGGCTTCTGATCACATTCGTAGACTCGTATCGTACCGAGAAGCCTCAACCAATAATACGCGGTGCTGCCATTGCGCTTGCTATGTTTGCAGTGTCTGTGTCGCAGACTGCGTGTCTGCATCAATATTTTCAGCGATCATTCGAAACTGGCATGCGTATCAAGTCCTCTTTGACGGCAGCCATCTACTCAAAGTCAACCCGGCTATCTAATGAAGGACGAGCATCCAAGTCAACTGGCGACATAGTCAATTACATGGCCGTTGACACTCAACGTCTTCAAGATTTGGCACAGTACGGACAACAACTTTGGTCTGCGCCCTTTCAAATCATCCTTTGCATGCTTTCTCTATACCAGCTACTCGGAGTCAGCTGTTTCGCCGGCGTCGCTGCCATGTTCGTCATGATTCCAATCAATGGGGTCATAGCACGATGGATGAAGACGTTGCAAAAAGAGCAGATGAAAAATAAGGATGCCCGCACGAAACTCATTTCGGAGATTCTGAATAACATGAAATCAATAAAACTGTATGCCTGGACACAAGCCTTCTCCAACCGCCTGAATCATATTCGGAACGACCAGGAATTGAAAACTCTACGCAAGATTGGTGCCACGCAAGCCTTTTCCACCTTCACTTGGTCTACCACTCCGTTTTTGGTGTCTTGCTCGACTTTCGGAGTGTTCGTCTGGACACAGAACCGCGCACTGACGACCGACATAGTTTTCCCAGCCTTGACCTTATTCAATCTTCTTACCTTTCCACTTGCGATTCTTCCAATGGTTATCACAGCTATAGTCGAAGCTAGTGTGGCGGTCGGCCGGATCACTGGGTACTTGACCGCTGATGAGTTGCAGGAAAATGCTGTCATTCGTGAGCCAGCTGTAGCTGAAATCGGGGACGAATCCATTCGTATTCGGGATGCTACCTTTACATGGGACAGGAATGCCGAGCGTCGCGCCCTTGAAAACATCAATTTCAACGCTCATAAGGGCGAGCTTGCCTGTATTGTCGGTCGTGTAGGATCTGGTAAATCTTCGCTTCTACAGGCTATGTTAGGCGATTTGTGGAAAATTCACGGACAAGTTGTACTCCGAGGCAAGACTGCATATGTTCCACAATCCGCCTGGGTGATGAATGCTTCCGTTAGGGAGAACATTGTTTTTGGCCATCGTTGGGATCCGCACTTCTACGAGAAAACAATAAACGCGTGCGCGCTCCGCGATGACTTTGCGTCGCTGCCAGATGGTGATCAGACTGAAGTTGGTGAACGCGGTATTTCCTTGTCTGGTGGTCAGAAAGCGCGACTTACCTTGGCTCGGGCTGTTTATGCCCGTGCAGACATCTATTTGCTCGATGATTGTCTTTCAGCCGTGGACCAACACGTTGGCCGACATTTGATCGATAATGTGCTTGGTCCGAAGGGACTACTCTCAGGCAAAACAAGAGTACTTGCAACAAATTCAATACCTGTTCTGATGGAAGCAGACATGATTGTACTCCTGAGAGAGGGCAAGATTCTTGAGAGGGGCAGTTACGATCAGCTTATGGCCATGAAGGGCGAGATTGCCAATTTGATCAAGACTTCCCAGAACGAAGATCAAAGTGAGAACGATAGTACACATGCGTCCGAAAGCATCATCAGCGACGAAGACTCCACCGTGTATGGCGGAAGCCCTGCTGGAGAGGACGACGAGGAGAACCAAGCTGAAGCTGAAGCCGCACAGGAAGGAGCCGCTCACCTTGCACCTTTGCAGGCAGGAGGCGGCACGGTCCGCAAGTCGAGCTTCAACACTTTACGTCGAGCCAGCACTGCAAGCTTTAAAGGACCGCGTGGTAAGATGAGTGACGAGGAAGGTGGGGGCTTGAAGAGCAAGCAGTCCAAGGAGTTCAGTGAACAGGGCAAAGTCAAATGGTCCGTGTATGGCGAATACGCGAAAACTAGTAATCTCGCCGCTGTCACCATCTATTTGCTGCTTCTCTTAGGCGCGCAGACTTCTTCGATTGGTAGGTCGATTGCGATTAGCTCGTCACTTTTTTTTTACATCATCGATATGCGACGCTGACATTCCGCAGGCGCAAGCGTGTGGCTCAAACATTGGTCAGAGGTCAATCAACGATTTGGTGGTAACCCAAATGTGGGCAAATATATCGGTATTTATTTCGCATTTGGCGTGGGATCCGCTGCACTCGTTGTTGTGCAAACGCTCATCCTGTGGATCTTCTGTTCGATCGAGGTACCTACCATTTGCATTCGTGCAGAGCATAGTGCGCATTCCTTACAGCGGCTGACTTGGACTCAGGCTAGTCGGAAGCTACACGAGCGGATGGCTTTCGCGATCTTTCGCTCTCCGATGAGCTTCTTCGAAACTACACCTGCAGGACGCATCTTGAACCGATTCTCAAGGTAAGTCTGCCAGTATTTCCAAGGGAAATTCCCATGGTCCTATTCATGCTTGTCACCGAATCAATCCTTAGCGATCCAAGGCAGTAGGATAGTGGTTTTCACATCTGTTCCGAGCGAGGGGTCTCGGCATGACTTCGCTTGCTGACTAGCACCATAGTGACATCTATCGTGTTGACGAAGTACTTGCGTAAGTGGAACATTCTCATAATTAACATGACAATGATTGCTAACTTGCTCAGCCGGACGTTTAACATGCTGTTCGTCAACTCTGCTAGAGGTATGTGGCTTGCTGTAATATTACATGCCACACTGGACTAATTGTTGTAGCCGGGTTTACGCTGATCGTCATTTCCGCATCTACTCCGCTGTTCATTGCGCTCATTCTGCCCCTCGGTGCATTATACCTCTACATTCAGCGTTATTATCTGCGCACATCCCGAGAGCTGAAGCGACTTGACAGCGTCAGCCGTAGTCCAATATATGCACATTTCCAGGAGTCGTTAAGTGGGATGAGCACAATCCGTGCATACCACCAACAAAGGCGATTTGAGATGGAAAACGAGTGGCGAGTGGATGCTAATCTCCGCGCCTACTATCCTTCCATCAGCGCGAACAGGTGGTTGGCTGTCCGATTGGAATTCCTAGGCTCAGTGATCATTTTGGCCGCCGCTGGATTCGCTATCATTTCCGTTGCCAGCCACAGTGGTCTGTCTGCAGGCATGGTCGGCCTCGCCATGTCTTACGCACTCCAGATCACCCAGTCTCTCAACTGGATCGTTCGACAAACCGTTGAAGTTGAAACCAACATCGTGTCTGTTGAGAGAGTGCTTGAGTACGCAGCACTGCCGAGTGAAGCACCAGAAATTATTTCCAAGAATAGACCACCGATCGCCTGGCCAGCTCATGGCGCAGTAGCATTCAACAACTATAGTACGCGATACCGGCCGGGTCTCGATCTCGTGCTGAAAAACATCAATATCTCAATCAAGGCCAAGGAGAAGATTGGTGTCGTCGGCCGCACTGGCGCGGGCAAAAGCTCACTTACACTCGCACTCTTCCGAATCATTGAGCCCGCGCAGGGTCACGTAAGCATTGACAACCTGAACACTAGTACTATCGGTCTTCGAGATCTTCGCACAAAGTTAGCTATCATACCTCAGGATGCTGCACTTTTCGAAGGAACTGTACGAGAGAATTTAGATCCAGGTCACATTCACGATGATACTGAATTATGGAGCGTTCTAGGTGTGTAAAGCTTGATATATTGTTCTTGCAATCGTAATTAACCGACACTCCACAGAACACGCGCGTCTCAAAGACCACATCTCTAGTATGCCGGGCCGACTCGACGCCCAAATCCATGAAGGAGGTAAGTGTCGCTTGATACTTGCGCTTCACCACCTCGGAAGCCTAATGTCTTACAGGGTCCAATCTTAGCTCGGGGCAACGGCAACTCGTGTCGCTGGCGCGTGCTTTACTCACACCAAGTAATATTTTGGTCCTCGACGAAGCCACGGTACGATTGGCAGCTTCTCGGAGATTTGGATATCTTTTACTGACGATGATCATAGGCTGCTGTTGATGTGGAGACGGACGCCATGCTGCAGACCACCTTGCGAACGTCCATGTTCAATAATCGTACTATCATCACCATCGCTCACCGAATCAACACCATTCTGGACTCGGACAGAATCATTGTGCTCGACAAGGGGACCGTGGCAGAATTTGATACGCCGTCGGAGCTTGTCAAGAAGAAGGGGCTCTTCTACGACCTGGTTAAGGAAGCCAATCTCCTCAACTCGATCGATGTATCACCATAATAAGCTGTATATACAGAAAGATTGCTATGCGGAAGACAACCCAGCACAGTAAGTGGTCGTGAGTGCACACTTATGATATGATACCGACGGTGCAAGTCTGACACCCGGGCATGCGGACTGACTTCCCCGCGATCGCCACAGTGGTCGGACAGCGCGTACGGACTTAGCGTGCTGGCTGCACAAGGGTTAGGCGAAGCAATGGTCACACCGCAAGGCTCCTTGCTGGATGCGCGGAAATGTATAGGGTAGGTGGGGGAAAAGTAAATCCGGACATACCTGGTGGGCTAGTGTGATGGATGATAGTCATCGTACCTACATGAGATTCTATAGAGCGTCCGAGAGCTCCCAGCGTCCCAACTTTGCGTGCTTTCTGCGTGCGTGAACGGTGGTGATAGCAAGCAGGGTCTAGTGTGTATCCAGGTAGATAACGCGGCAACCGCGGGTTGATTATGCAAGTCATTCCCGGAAGGGCATGAAGGGTCTCACAACCTAGCTCCGTGCAATCCTCGACAATTTTGGAACAGAGTCTGACGTCCGTCCGTTTCTGCGAATAACATGAATCTCCAACGATCAGGGCCCATAGGATACGAGATTGTGCGCAGAGCCGCCTTCGTTGCGCGTCTGTGCAAGGATCGCACTGCGCAGCCTCACATCACAATTCGATTCGACAACGTTTTCCACGATGACCCACGCGTGAAACACACCGACCGTTGCATTCGAATGCATGGTTCTGCTGCATTGGGGAAAAACCGCCCCTCAAAATTCCACATGGTGGTTAGATGTATGTGCGAGCACAACTTGCTGGGATAGGTTACTAGAGATACGGAAATCGGCTCGTATCTTATTTCGTATTTATACAAATATAGAAAATACTTATATTTGCACAACTCTATTATATTAAATAATAAGGATATAAATAAGGCTAAACAAGTACTATTTTTCTATAAGTTATAGGGTAGCTATATAGTTATTAGGCTCTAGTCCTAACCCTAACCTAAGGAACATTTAAGTAATATATAGCTTTCTTTAGCTTTCTTTGTAATAAGACTTTAAATAAGCTAATAGTTAAATATATAAAAAGGCTTATTTTTCTTTATTAAAATCTTTAATTTTTTAGTTAAATGCTTACTACTATACCTACTACTAATACTAAGCCTAAGTATAATAAAAATAAAGTTTAAGACATTAAATAACAAAGCTAAGAAGCTTTAGGCCTTAGGATTCTTATTTACGTATATTCTAACTTAGTATAAGTATCTTAAGTATTTAAATAGATATAAATACAGAAACTTAGTAGTTTTATATATTGCCTAGACTCCAGAGGAAAGAAGGGACTTTCCGCAGCTCTAGAGTCTAGGCACAGGCAGCACGAGTGCTGATACCTACCTTTCTTTTTCTAAGAAGCGCTGCATACGAGCTCGGATGGGTCAGGGTCAAGGGGATGCACGATTGGCTGATAGGAATGCCACATGTAGCTCGTTGCATGTTCGCTAAAGACATATCCCGACACGGCACATGTTCTCCGAGGAGCACGCTACACATACCGGTACAGCCGCGTTTGGCCATGCACATGGTTCATGAGGACGCATGGAGATGCCTTGATCGCCAGTCGCCGTGTAGGGGACTGAACTTTTACCCAGCACATGGGAAAAGGAGTTGATCAGATGGCAGTGGAAGAACAACTACACTACACGACAGGCTGGGGATACACCTATTGGTCCACGACCGCGTTATACAATGCTCTCTCATTTGCAAACTCTAGCGAAGCGAACACACAAACTAATTCCATTTGGGAAGACAGCACAGATCGACTCATAGTCTCGATTTTCAACCTAGATCTCGACCACAAGCCCGGTCAATGGTACAGGAGCGGGCGGCAGCGGGACACGCCGCAATCTGAGATTTCCAGACGAAACTTGAGATTGTTTGGAGATGCAGTGACAGAAGGATCAGGCGCTAGGGGAAACGGGTGACCATCCTTAGCACTCCTGTGACGTGCTCTACCGTGAACGCGAGCAGGCGCCTATACCGTCTTAGAGCTAACGGCAGCTGACAGGAATGATGGGACGTCTAAGCAGACAAGGATCAACCTAGGGCGTTGCCCATGGACTATGAAACGATGCGTGCATGGCGGCTAGATGACGATGCATCGCTATTCAGCGCGATTGTGTTTCTTTGCGTTGAACTGGCATGCCAATGTCTCATACTTGACAGTGGACTTGTTGAATGGTCGCCGCACACGATGATCGCACTTGGGCATTTCTACCAATCGGATACCTGTAGAAATCACAGTCTTGGAGTCTAGACTCTAGAGCCACTCCTTGCTCAGTGACTGACCACTGACGCTCAACCATCGGCATTCGAGCTTTGACGGCACTTGAACCGATCGTCACGGTGGAAGCGCCACGTACCGCTAGTGTGTAGTCATTAGTGCGGAGAAAAATGGATCGCAGAACCCTGTTAGCCCATGGCCATACTCGTCATTTTCTCATCGCAACGTTGGGCAACGAAGCGATCGCTTAACTCTCCCAAATGGCTTGACCGATGGCGTCGGGGAAGGCGGAGGCAGTGAGTGACTGGGGAGGCGCACCCTGATCCCAGTTCTCGACCCCCGTTGAAACCATGTTTTCGCTCAACGGTTGTCCGAAAGCAACCTAAAGGGTTATCGTGTGATAGGATCCTGCGTGTTTGCTTCTCGCTATAAGGACAGGGTGCTTCGACTTGCCGGGTAGGTGCACTGACAGACCAAGCACCGCAGCATCTTGCTGTGGGGCTCAGGACGCAACAAATGCAATAGTCAATGGGTGGCCTGCTTTAAAAGCTCGAAGGCCTTGTCAATAGAGACTCTCCTATCGTTTTCGATCTTCTGAGATCCTGTTCTCCGGCCCCAACCCTTGAAGCTCAGATCTATCCCGATTCCTGGTAGCGAAGTGGTTCGCAAGACTGGCCGGATTCTGTGTCACTCTTATTCGTTGCTCGTGTCAGCTGTGGCTGATCAGTTACATTTCAACCGTCGCGCCAGTCTGGCGAAGCCGTGTGAGGACGAGCATTCAAATTTAAGGCAGCCCTACCAAGCTGGTTTCCTCGTCTGTATTGCCGAAAAGAAAAGTCGGCCGTTGGTATTGAGGAATCGCGATCGATCCTCGCTTCCCAAGGTGAGCACTACAAACATGTTGAGCATAAGCGATATACGACGCACCCGTAATCGTCCCAGATTTGGATTGTAGCTGCAACATGCTCATCTGACTCCCATCACCGTCTTGCCACGATGACCTAGGTCCGGGCTTTTGTGTCCACGAGGCGAGACACAATTTCTAAAGTCAGACTGACTTTGGTGCAGAACCTGCCACAGTACTACGTTTGACTTGAGTCGGACAGGAGTTTCACATGCTGCAGACGCGGTCAAAGGCACTCAACGATTAGCTGGCATCACAGATTGCGGATAGTGCTGCTCGACTAGCTGCGGCTCCCCATGGCGAGGAACCGGACCATGAGCTCCCAAGCATCGAGCCATTCTCACCCGATGAAGTGCAATCAGGACGTTCCTCTGCGGAGAGAGGTGTCTGGTAAACAAGCGTGGGAAGCAATGGGTGGTCGTGATGCTTTGCGAGACCCGACACTGGTGAGTACATAGCCACGTGATGGCGCTGCGTGTCCTGTGTCGTCAAACTAGGCTTCCGCTTCCGCCCTTCGGCCCCGCCCGTCTGACGTGCCGCCTCCCCTTAGCGGCTGCAGCTGCCGTACCAAGTCGCCGGGCCTCCATCCTGTTGCTCAGCGGCGGACGTTTCGCTGACAGGAACAGGGCAAAGCCACCACAAGTCCCGAGGCATCTGCAAAGCTTCAGCCTCCGGAAGACAAGATTGCCCTGCCGAAACCGATCGGACAGGGGCTGTGGAAAGTGACGGCGCCCGACGGACGCGAGGTGCTCACTGTGCAACCCATACCAGGCTTCGAGCACCTGCTGCATGCTCATGAGGTCTGGCAGGGCACACGAGATCAGCTTGGCCTCGAGCAGGTATCGCATGTATCAAATGCTACCGAGGCGCTCCAAGAGGTGGCATTGACATCGACCCAGACTCCAGGTACGACCATGTCGCGAGCTGACATGCAGAATCGCTAATTGGCTCAGGCGAGCACAAGCAGCACTGCCGCCCGGCCGTCGGTCCCAGACGGAAGCTCTCCAAGCGCACCGGCACTCTTTCTGTCGCACGGGGTCGCAAGCAACGGCAACATGCACAGGTGCTGAGCGAGGGTGATGGTGACGGCGACGGCGACGGCGATGCTGATGATGCGGATGCTGACGATGATGCCGACAATGTCTCCGACCACGCCAACGACGACGATGACAGTCGGAGTATCCGAGTCACCAACGAAGTGTCCCACACCTTTTATGTCGGTGACTTCGTGCAGCTGAAGATGTTCTTCCGTCGGCGACTCGATGAGCTGACCATGAAACCCCTCCGACCCATTGTGACAGCTTGGATCAAACAACTTGAGCCCAAGCGCCTGGGCTCCTACGGCCCTTACCATAAGCAGCTACCTGCAGACAAGCCCCCTGAGTGCACTCCACGTTGGTGGCCACAGGATGTGCCTTACGAAGAACCCTCGCATCTGGGCAAGTCGGGTAAGTCACACTAAATCCGCTAGTGGTTCACAACTCATGGCAGCAGGTCTCTTGACTCTGGCAGTCGATGTCATGCTTCAGCATCGTACGATAGATGAGCCAAAGCGTCGCGGCTCGTGGGTCGCCAAGATGCAACACGCAGCACATTATGCCATCGAGAGCACTGCGCCAGAGCACTTTTCATCCGCCAAGCGCATTGCCTTCAGCGAGCAGATGAGAAACCGTGCTCTGACCGAGATACTGCCAACCTTGTTCGAGGCTGCAAAGTCCTACGAAGACCATCTTGCTCAATACAACTTGTACGAAGGTGCAGGTGGAGTGGACCCAGGAAACGGCACATACATTTCCTGGCAGGCCGCGTCGAGGCCCGCTCGTATGCCTGCACAACGGAAGCGACTGCCGAGAATCAGACAACAGCCAGCGCTGCCGGTCGAAGTTGATGACGTCTCCTTCGGGGACGAGACTGAGGTCGACGACACGGCCAGCAACGGTTTCCTGCGTCCCACTCACATCGTCCAACGTAAGCGAGTTCTGTCAGACGACGAGACAGAGGTCGACGATACTGTGAGCAATTCTTTCTTGCGAAAAGAGAGACATCGCGCTCGCAAACGAGCTCAGCCATCGCACACTATCAACATGGTGCGGTCTCGATCACCAAGAGCGTCCAGTCCGAGGACTACCGCTTCGCAGCCGCGAAGTCCAGCAGCAATCGTGCTTGACTCGACTCTATCATCCACAGTACATCCGGCAAGCTGCGCTTCAACACCAAACACTTCTTTTGATCGATCGATGAATGGCCTTCATGTTGGCGACGCACACATGGAAGCTAAGATGCCCCCCAGCCTCCAGTACGACTTGGACGTCAAGCAACCAGCTCTTGCACAGTTCAACAATCCTGGTCTGATGAACAGTTTTCTCCCGCTTGACCAGCCCATGCAGTTCTCTCAGAGTCATCCGGGATTCAGCAGTCAAATGGTACAGTCGCAGAGCAACATGGGCCTATTCTCCGATTCTGTTCAGCCGCCAGGTACAAGCAGGTCCATGACTGGATACATGAACAATTTCCCACTATATCCTAATCCGTTCAATCCCCACGTCGTGAGCAATTCATTCGTGCCACATTTAGACTCTGGCGATGCGGGATTTTCTTACAGCTATGAGGGAATGTTCAGCCCACCAGGCCAGAGTGACAGGATCTTCCATGGTCTTCCGGCTGGATGCGACCTCGAAACGGGAGCGCACCAACAACAATGAAGTTTCTTCAGTCGATATGCTCTTCATTTCGGTTCATACGTTTTTCAAAATCCGTTACTTCTTTCTATCCATGACGCATCACCTTGACGACTTACGATACGATGACGAATTTCCTTTCCTTGATTCATGAGCGGTGTTATGATGGATGGTGTCTGTCTGTCTTTGTACTTTTTGTTCCAGCACAGCAGTGCAACCCACAGTTGTCTGCTATGGGTGCCTCGGCACACTCGCTGGAGCCTGCGCAGTCGCTCTCAAAGTTGCCACGAGGCAATTGTTGTATTTCGCAGTATACCCAAACGACGTTACGCCGCTCACGACTGCATTGCACATGACACTTGATGCGGAAGGTCATCGTTGGGTAATGGTGGATGTAATTTGGCATCACAGGGCTGTTGATTCGACCAAGTACACATTGTTGTTGTTGTTGTCGCTGTAGCAGGCAATATTAAAGGGAGACCAGGGTGGATACATGTTGACGGTCTCGGAATCGGACGGTGCAACGGGCGGAAGTCTGCAGCGAGGACGAGCAGAAGGAGCACATAGCTGGTACACAGGACAGTAAGTGTCGGGTATCATCAGCCAAATATTTCGGTAGTGTTACATGGAAATGCAAGCCATTGCAACCAAGAGCAGCAGACGGGGCGCCTTTGCTTGTGCGCCATGTGCATCCATGATGAAGTGCTGGGGCACCGGCTGCGGTCGTGTGGTCGGCAGAGTCCAGGCCACGGTGGGGAGGGATGGGGAGCGGGCGCCAAGGAGCGGGCGCCAAGACGAGGGCGCCAAGAAGCGGGAGGGCGCTACTGTGTAATCGCGTCACGCAGCCACGGCGCGAGTCGCAGGAGCTGTCCATGTCTGCTGTGTTCGCGAACAACGACCTTTGTTGCACGCGACCCGCCGCCGGTCGACCTCCATCCAGTCTGGCCTCCCACACCCGCACCGCACGCGCGACAGGCCTGCTGCGACTCTGGCACTGCCCGCGCATCCATCTCGCACCGCCGAGCCGCGACCATGTCGGCACCGCGCACCACCAGAGGCGGCGACCGCGCAAGAGGCTCCCGGGGCACCGCAGCCCTCCATTGCGGCGGGGGCGGGCGCGGCAGGGGCAGCGCAGGTCTGGCGCAGAGCAATGGCGACCGCCCGGCCCACGGCCTGTATACGCGAGGACAGGCGGCCCAGCGAGGACAGCGTGCGGCGCGCGGCGGTGCATATCCACGGGGCGGCCAGCAGACGCGCGGGAGCGCTCCTGGCCGCGCTGGCCACAGGTGAGCCGCCCTCTAGACCTTTGACTTATCGCACAGGGCCGCGGGCGGGCTGCGGCTGCCATACGAGAGCCGCCATCGCGAGGGATGCCGCATAAAGCGCTGCCAGTAGAGCCGCTCTCGCGGCCTGTTCTGACCACCACTTGCAGGAACCTCTCTGCCCCGAGTGCCATGGGCTTGATGAACTCGACGCCACACCCAGCCCACGACTACAAGAAACGACTTGAGCATGTAAGTAGCAGCGTATCGGGAAGCCCCCACCGCCTCCGTACCAACCAGAGGCAGATCAAAGCAGTGCGACCAAAGCTGCGCCAGCAGTTCATCGAAAATGGCCAGATGAATCCCGAGGGCCAGATGCGCCTCAGCGACTCCGTCAAGCTTGTGGGCATCTGCGCCGACATGTGCCCAGAATACGAGCGCGTTCGCCGCATACACGAGGAGGATGTCAAGGCCCCCGAATGTGTATGTTGCCAGCCGCCACCCACCATCGCTACTTGCTCACTGCTTCCAGACACCCGAGACGGAGCATCTTCCTCGCAAAGAACGAATTGCCGATGAGGCCCGAATGGTCAAGGCCTACGCTCGATCCGCAGCTGGAGCCGATATCGAGCTTGTTTCCGAGATTCGATCGCCGCAAACATGCTTGGTGAGCTGGCAGTGTTCCCGCCCGTATACTCTACTGACGGAAACAGAAAACAATCGACTACCTGTTCGACCGCCTAGATCACGATGAGTTCGACTTTCTACACCAGTGGATCTGGGATCGCACGCGAGCCGTGCGCAAGGACTTGCGCACACAGCGCATCGAAAGCAAGGCAGACATCAACATCCTCTTGATATGTCTGGAGCGGAGCGCCCGGTTTTTACTGCTGTCCACCCATCACATGGCTCGCAGCACCCGGGAGGACTACACCCATCAGCAGGACGTGGAGCAATTGAACCAAACTCTCATGTCTCTACGAGAGCGCTACGTGGACAATCGTCGCGCCAATATACCTTCCGAAAACGAAGCCGAGTTTTGGGCATATCGACTGATTCTCGCACCAATATACGCCAACACCCAGCTCGAGAACGAACTTCATCACCTTCCCAGCGAGCTGCGGCATAATCCGCGTATCAGAACCGCTATCGAAATATTCCGCGTGCTCAAGTCTACGCTCATCGACCCAAAGGTGCCTTTTGTCCAGAGCCAGTCGAATTGGAAGGCTTTCTGGGACCTTGTCAAATCTCCCAGGGTCTCATACTTGATGGCTTGTGCGGCAGAGATATCCTTCAACCGCATGCGTCACGTTGTGCTTGACTCACTATGGCGCGCATACCGTCAGGGTAGCTCGAAGAGAACCGTGGTTGTCGACACCATGACAGTTGACTGGCTGACCGAAGTCCTCGGTATGGACAATGAGAAGGAAGCCGTCAGATTCTGCGAGGAGTACGGATTTATCTTCAATGTCAATCAATCAGGACGCACGTTTCTCGACATCACCAAGATGGGTTACGAGAACAAAGTTTTGGGGCAGCCGAGCTATGGCCCGAATTTCAAACCGCAGATATATTCAGCGTCCATTGTTGAATCCAAGCGGTACGATCGAGCGCTTTCGACTGTGATACAAGGTATTCCAATACAACAAGCCCGAGTACAAGGACTTCTCGTGGGTTCAGAAATGGACGGACAAGACGAAGAAGACATGTTCGAAGACGACGAATCGTTGTTCGTCCCAGAAGCCTCTAACACAAATAGCAATCCCTTCCTGCCCAAAAACAATTTTGTCGCTACAACTACAAACAACACACCGAAGCTTAATGTCTTTGCCTCACCATTTCATTCGAGCGCAACTTCTACTCCTGTTGTGAATCCATTCTTGAATGCTGCGCCGCAACTACCGCAAATTTCGAAACAAACCTCCTTGAGTCCAACATCGGCTCAAGCTGACTTATTCAACCAATCCAAGAATGGCATCAAATTCGCATCCGTACCAGCCCTGGCCCAAACCAGTACAGCTTCACTTCAACCAAGCACGGCAACGCCGGCAAATCCATTCCTGGATGGAGGTGATACTGCAGCAGCTGTTGTTGCTCCCCAGACAAATCCGTTCGCCAAATTCGCTATAGCCAAACCTGACGCCCTGCCCATTACAACAACCCCGCAGTCGACGCCCAAGTTCACGTTTCCAGGTCTTAACGCATTGCAAAGCGCGACTCCTAATCAAGGAGATGCATTCACTGATCAACCGGCTCTACTGTCACAAGCAGACACAGCTACACTGGAATTAGAGAAGCTAGCAGAGGAAAGGCGGTATGATGCAGCAGAGAGGCAGCGCATTGAGGCAGAAGCTCGCCAGCGTGGAGAGGTGGCGCGCCAGGCTCTGGAGGCCCAACAGTCTGAAAAGCGCAGGAAAGAAGCCGCTGCAGCGCAAGAGCGACAACAACAGCAGCTCCGCGAGAGTCAGGCGCGAAGAGCCCGGGAAGAGCAGGAGCGACTTGTCAGAGAGGCACAAGAACGGCAACGAGCCATGGAGGACGCAAGATTAAGAGCGTTTCGAGAGAAGGAAAGTGCTTGGCACTCTCTCACTGACGACATCATGTTCTCTCGTGAAGACGGTTTAATGCTTCAATTTATTGAAAATGCAACGATGAACATTGCGCAGGAAGTCACCGCAGTGATCAAGAAAGAAAGGGTTGAAGCCTTGGGAGAAGAGATGTTTGGGCGGTATCGATTGATGCTCAAACGGGCAGGCCTAGCCAAGATCGTTGCGCACTTGAAGAAGAAAAGGCGGGATCAGCAAATTCGTGCACGTAGAAGGCGACTGAAAGAACAAAGAGCTCGTGCTTCAACTACACAAGAAGAGGAGGATGCATCGGTGTTCTCGAAAATCAGCACAAATACATGCATTGGTGATACATTGGGACACTTAACTGGGCAACAAGCATTGGAACCGCCGAGCGCTCGACGTGCTCGACGTACGGAGCAGCGTCGTGAGCCTCCAGACCAAAATCAACAAGGTCACAAAACATCTAACGCTAAGATTCAGCCTTCGCACAAAACCACACAGCCTGCTGAGTCAATTTTATCAATTAGCAATGGCGATGATACGAGCGCTGGCTATTCTGAGATTTATCAGCACTCAACCACACGAATTGACCGAACAGAGACTGATTGGTTCAAACTCCGAGCGTTGGGTATCGACCCTCGTAAGCATCGCAAACGAAGTTTCGACTCAACGTCCGATGAAGACGAGGAACATGTTGATGTGAAGCGCCCGAAAATACTGTCACCAGCCGTCAGTCAAGCTGGCATTGCGATCGACCCAGAAAAATTCCAGCCGTTAACAGGTAGGGACCAGACAGATCGCTTGCAGGCGGGGCAGCATGCTGTTGATAGCTCCGCGCCGTCCCCATCTCAGCCTTTGCCACATCAAAATCTGCCTCGCAGATATTTACCGGAGCTATCCACCGACCTCATTAAAAGGGCTCGACAATCAATGGCAACTTCACGTACTATTTCGCCCACCTACACTATCGAGAAGTCACCTTATGGTGCTTCTATAGGTGGTAACAGTAGTGCCAGATTGAGAGCAAAAGAGCTTATAGGCACAGTATCATCTGTGCAGCATGGACTTGTCAAAAGCGTGCCTAATCTTGGGCTCCGTGCTTCTACGATTGAGAAACCCCTTGACGGCTATGGCACTAGCGATATGATAGCAGCTCGTCCAGCATATTGGCAACGGACCAGTCGCTTCGTGCCGCGTCATCTTTATGGCCAAGGACCAGAAGCAATCCGTGCCTACCATGAGCAATATGCCAAGTCCCCGCAGGTAAGCATTGCTGAACCCACTCAGACAGAGGCTTTCGACAAATCTTCGCCTATTCCTGCTCAATTATCGTACGTGCCGCTTTTTCAAGGCAACACTCCGGACCTCACGATACAACAATATGCTAAGCAGGTCGACTTTGAGGATGCCGATGCTTTTGAGTACATGGCAGCTCCAACACAAGAGCAAGATAGTTTTTCTAGCGGCCCGTACTATACGCAGCGCAGGACCGGTTCTTATCATGACGAAGATGCCGATTCCGAGATGGTTGATGAGCAAGATGACGATGAGGAAGATGACGATGAGGAAGATGACGATGAGGAAGATGACGATGAGGAAGATGACGATGAGGAAGATGCCGACGAGGGTGATGATGGAGATGGAGAGGATTATGTCGAAGGAGACAATCTCGAAACCACACAATATCAGAATGGCGAGGAAGAGTTGATGGACGAGTACGATGAATACACCGAGGAGGATGAGGAGGAAAGTGACGACGATCAATGCGCACAGCCTCGTCGTGGCTACGCGATACCTCCATCCCAACAGCCCGGTCCTGGTGGGACAGAAAACGATGCAATTGAGCTCTCAGATTGAGCACGAATAGCTAAACAACATACTTGCACATATTACGTTCTGGAAGCATAGCGACGGCGTTCACACGGGCAACTTTTATTTCGATGTCAGACCAGCATTTCTCCTGTCACACCAAAGGATACCCACACATATGCACAAAGGGGCAAAAGCAGGCGTCAATGTAGAACATGTTGTGTATCTATGTACAAAAGCTATATACAGGTAGGAACAACTATGTCGGATCAATTGAATCTTCTCGAGTGGTCTGGCATAACTCTTCGTGTATATATAAATAAACAAGTGCAGTGGTTTACATAAGACACACAAGATTGGATAAAGTTACATCTGGTGCTCTCTTTTGAATGTTCGATTCGAGTGCATTTACTCTCGTGCCTTGAGTGGTCAAAAGTGCATAGAAGCACAGTGCTTGCGATGTCTAAATGCAACACTGGGTCCACGCTTGATAGCACAGTAAGTCAGCCATGTCAACCGCTGGTTTCACCACACAACACCCAAACAGGCGTTCACAATCGAGTATCTCCTGCGTGTGTAAGTCTTTCACGTGAAGCGCCACGGCAAACCTCTCAGACATTCAGCTGTGGGTGGAAAAGAAAAGAGTGTATTGAAGCCTCGACTGATCCTAGGCAAGTTGATATGTGTGGAAACCGTTACGAACAGCCACTCTTTTTCCGTGGGCCAAAAGCGCCGTGATTTCGCTCGGGTGAATCCATGCCATGAGTGACATTGTTACAAACATGAGAACCGCATCGAAAAGGTACAAAAACACTTCATGAGAAATGAGATATCCATCGTTGCCCTGGGCATATTCGATAAGTCGAAAAATGCACCGAACTAGAATCAACATGCTGGCACCATATAAAGACATCAACTGCCGTTGCCATGGTATCGATTGCGTAAAGATAGTGGATGTGGAAACGCGGTGCATGCGCAAATGGAAAATGACGCCAGTGATGACGAAGAAACCGAAGAATAATAGTTGGACAATCAAGCCACCAATGATAATCTTCTCGCCGGTGTTTACTGCGCTGATCGTTCCGCTCGCCATAATGCCGCCGCCTAGATCACTACATCAGCCGTTTATAATGAATCTGGTATGTTACTCAAAGTGTACCTGCGCCTTGCATAAGAAAAGAAATCACGTCACCGGTTACGAAGAGTTTGGTGAGCCAGCGCTTGCGTAGAATCGCGTGTGCTTCGCCATCGGTAACCAGAATGATTCGGCCAAGCATCATGTAGACACTGGCCGCAAACAGGGCGGGAGAGACGAGAAGCAGGATGGTCTGAATACAGTATACGCCAACTGAGTAACTTGGTGCTTCATTCGAGGCGATGGCTCGGCCAATGTATCCAACGACTTGAACTAAGCATATTTAGATATCTCTGCCTGTTAGACCACAGCTTGTCATGTACTCACATACGCCGCCTACGACAAAGGGAATGAATATCCATGTTCGAGTCCGCATCATCTGGTATGTGTGTAGTGCAGTGACGATTACAAAAAGGATGATGAAGATGACAGCAGCTACCATGGATGGTTCATAACGGTAGAGCTTGAAGTCAATCTGCCCGTTGTCGGCCATGGTACCTTGTTTCAAAGGATTTGAAGCCGCAATGAGTAGTACCTAGATGTTGTGATACCGTGAAGGGATCAAAGAATGAACGGGAAAGGATTGAAACCGTGTCGTATGTTGTCTGGTAAAGCCATGGCGGCGCGATGTGATCTTGATTATATGCATTATCAGGGGAACGCCACAGAAGCTTCCCTAGTAGTCACCAGAACTTTGGTGCGTATACGTATAGAAGACATTCGCTGAGGCTGAAACGCACGTAAGGACTTCCCGATCCAGCGATCCTGAGCCAATCACAACAGGTCAATCTAGAAGGTCTAACATCCGGGACGAGGCTTGGCAGCGTATTTCGTACCTACGTATTGATAGTAGCTCTACAAGTACAACACTACCCCTAAGAGAAAAAATCTACTTTTTAGATAAGTTAGTAGTACTAAATTTAACTAACTTTTTATAGAATTTTAGGTATTTAAGCTTATATTTTATCTATTAGAACTTAATCTTACAAAATTTAAAATACTTTTTTAAGCTAACTAGTTATATTAATTTTATAAAGTTATTATTTTACTAATTTTTAATAATATTTTATATTACTTTAATAAACTCTAAGTTAAATAAATTAACTAAGTAGTATAATCTTTATATATTATTACTATACTAAAACTTAATAAAAAAAGATTTAATTTTTTATATAATAGCTAAAAATTTTTTTTTATTAAAACCTAATAATATTATTAGTTTTAGAAAAAATATAGTCTTATAAAAGATTAGAGTTAGTTTTAAGCTAGTAATAGCTATAATAATATATAAATTATTAGTACCTAGAGTTATTTTCCTAAAGGTAATAATACCTATATCTTAATAACTATATTATAAGAAACTAAGTCCTACTATAAATAGTAGAACTCTCTCTATTACTCTATAGTAGTAATTAGTCTATCTAGTACCTATAATATAAGCCTTTTAATCTTTTTTTATATTAATCGATTATACGTTCTAATAAATAGAAGCTAGTCTAAGTTAGATATAATTTAGAGCTATTCCTAGCCCTAGCTCTCTTTTTTTATAGTTCTTTTTATATACTTAATACTTATCCTATAATAATAGAAATATAATAAAAAGCTTATTATTTACTTAGTATTCTTAGTTACTTAGAAACTATATTATAGTAGAATTAAATTAAATTACTTATATAGGTAAATAATCTAGTAGGTATAACTACTCTTAAGAATAATAGATATAGTTATAAGTAGATTATTCCTTAAATTCTAACGGGTCCCACTTTTTCCAGCTAAACAACATACCAAAAGCACTAACAAAGCACAAGCAAGCCAGTGTCACGCACAGCCCTAGCCAATTTGACCTGTCCAGTACGAAAGTTGCCAACAGAGGTCCCGTACAGGTGCCTACCGCCCACGCCGTTGTCATTGTACTAAACGTTTGCCCCGCAGTACTTTCGTCCTCCTTCCCCTGTGATTTCGCTGATTCCTCGCTCTGCTTAGTCGCGACGCCGAACACAATATGATGCATCGCAGTAATGGCGCCGGAACATGAACCAATGACGAGGATCAGTATAACAAAGAACACTTTTGTGACTGTGACTGGTTTATCCATGAAACCCAATCCAACCAATCCAATACCACCACCGACGAAGGCACCAACACTGGGCCATCGAGGACCGTGACGCTCGATGAAGCCGGTAATTATGGGCGTGGCTAGGCTAGGCGTATTCAAAGCCAGTATGACACCTCCACTAGCCGCTGTCGACCAGTGGAAGGCTTGCGAAACAAAGTTGACTAATGTCTGGACACGATTAGCATGTCTTCCTTTGCGGCTCGATCCGGGTATAGCTTACGGCCTCAAGAGCGAACAAAATGATACTGTTGATAGCTATGGCACAGCAGCTAGCGAGTAGATCGAGATTTATCCATCGTTTTACCACATCCGCGCCCAATGTGTTTTCGCTTGGTTGTGTATTGAGAGAATCATTGCTGGAGGAATAGTCATGTACTTCACCTGAGTCATATAACAGCGGACGTTCTTCGTCGTTGCTGGATTTGCTAGGCTCTGGACTTTTGTCGACCACAAGAAGACGAAGGACGACGTCGATTCCGAGAATCGCACAGACAAGGCCTAGTGTTGCGAAGTGTCCGGCATACTCGTACATGACCCCACCGATTGGGGGTCCTAAAAGTTCACCAGCAGCCATACCAACTGATGACGTACCCATGGCCCATCCGGCATTCTTTTTCTCCACGTGTAGTGTCAAAGTAGCCAGACCAGCCACCCAAACGATAGATGCTGAAGCACCTTGTAGACCTCTTGCAACTATCATAACAGTAATGTTCCTGCCTAGGAAGAGCATAAGCGATGATGCTAGCATGGCAACGATGCCGAGCGTGAAGACGAATCGTTTGTAGCGTGTTCGGTCAACTATGGCTCCGATGATGACTGCAACACAAATTGTCAGAAAACTCATCTTTTGATTGGCGAATAGATTTAGGCTCACAGTTACTGATCAAAAAGCATACACCGAATGAGCTTAGCATCATGGAGGTCCAAAATTGAGCTGCGTGATACAGTGAGCTGTCAGTACCAAATGGTCGATGACAAGTGCTTACTGTGTTCATCTGGTATAGCAGCACGCTCTTTCAACATTCGAGGGAAGAACGGGATGATCTGCCACGCATCAACAACGACCACCTTGAGTTCTTATCATTCCAATGAAGAAATTGTGTTCCTACTTACAAGGTCGTAGATGAAGGCATCCTTGGAAACAGTTAGCGACAAGGGAGATGGGAATATCCTGAATATACACATACTGTGAATATAGCGGTCGATACAACAAAGGTGACGAAGCCATCGGATGAGAAAACTTTTGGGAGTTTAGACTTGTAAGAGTCCATGATTGTGCTTGACCTGTAAATAGATCGCACTTGAGGAAGAATATGATTGATCAGGGAAGCAGTGTCACAATATGTAAGTCTGCGACACTTTATGACATGCAGTGGTCAAACTCCGCTCGTGGGATAAGTCCGGTCAGTTTCTTCTTCTGTGAAGAGGGGGAGATTGGGACTTTGCGTGGCAGTCCGCACCTAATCAAGCTGGGGGCACATGATTCCCCAAGACATTATTGTCGCACATTTGAAGAGCATTGCGGGTGCTGCTCGACCAATTATGCGGCTCGAAGCGAAAAATTATCTTAGCGGACAAGATCGCATGTTCCTCGCCGACAACCTCGCGCAGATCATTACCAATGAACAGTGAATGTCCCACAGAGGTTGTCCAAGCTTTGTGCACTAATTCCTTTTGACGTCACGAGTGTGCCCGAAGCACGCCAGCACGACCTGCAGCCCGATCAGAGTAGACGAAAAGAGAGAACGCCGAAGACGGATAGCTCTGAGCGAGTTCTCACATATGTGAGCATGATAAAGTATGACGGGAAATCATAGTGAGGACTCGGATCTATACTAGTTGATAGTATCCAAATGAGCATTCTCCTGCGCTGCTTCATTCCGCGGGTGTCTCTCTGTGATGAATGTACAGCTGGAAGTTGGAACCTCGTACTGTACCCGGATGAGGCGAGTCAATCGACAGGGGTTCGATCTGCACAAAAGTGATGCATCTGTGGCTGTCCTAATCTCTACACACGATTAAGCAGGTTGCTTGGTGCTAAAACCCCTTAAGGAGCTTGCATCGCGCTAAGATCGACTGGCGAACACTCATGCATCATCGGGTCAAAGGATTACGCTAATTACCCTTGATCTGCCTAGCGTCTATACGGAGCGCAATGTCTTACTACAGGTAATGGGTCGGA
This sequence comes from Coniothyrium glycines, assembly GCA_025742365.1. Classification (NCBI taxonomy): domain Eukaryota; kingdom Fungi; phylum Ascomycota; class Dothideomycetes; order Pleosporales; family Coniothyriaceae; genus Coniothyrium; species Coniothyrium glycines. The sequence goes on along the minus strand of JAMXIJ010000055.1, from coordinate 12,526 downwards.
GCACAATGCTTCAAGGAGAGGGGTCAGTACGCGGCGCTAATGCATGCATCCGTGACTAGCACAAGATCTTGGACAACAACAAGAGCCATTCTCCGTTCGATTTTCTGCATAGGTAGCTGACTGATGCTATCCATATCCATATATATTGCACTTGGCAAAAATCCACTCTGATAAGGTAACCGCGAACTTTTCTTTTAAGCTAGGGTATGATTTACAACAGCCCCGTGAATGTGTCCCTCCTCGTCATGACATTGATGGAATGGGCCGTGCGATCTGCATACTCCACACTAATTCACCCGAGAACAATAATGCATCTGAGTCTCAACGCGGTACACACTCAGAGAAACTTAGCGTGTCGTGGGTTGAAGTAAGACACGATGCGTAAAGACCCACCCGCCTTAATAGAGCATCCTACGTAGGTCTGTTTGCCCTTGTTTTGGTGAAGTGTATCCTGGCCACTGCAGATCGTCAATCGGGCACGTTTTACAGTAGCTTTTGATAAACTCACAATATGGTAGACATGGTTTTTCCATAAGTCGAAGTCGGTGGTTTTCGATCTCCTGCTGGCCCATTTCCAATGCTTCGTGTTGAGACATCCATGTACTTTTGAACTGCATTGATAATCTGCCAGTCATTCTGTGCGTAATGTCGGACAGGCAGATATATCTTGATATTTGGAACCTTGCTTCCAAGACGAAATTCTGCGTTGAAGAGCATGCCAGCGGTGCGGTGGTTGTTGTGAGGAAGGGATTCGTTGGCTTCGATACCCTCCTGGTCAAACAAGAGGTTCCAAAGCTGACGAAGATTTTGCACACCAGTCTCTATATCAGTACCTGTGATCTGACCATTCATGGTCATGGCATCGCGAACAGCCTGGAAGCTGGTCTCGCGAATTCGAAAGTAAATTTTGAATCGATTCGCGAAAGGCTTGACCAGATCGATGGCAAGCATATCCATTTCTAAGGGACTTTCCTTCTTTTCAAGTCTGCCAAAGGCATATGATCGGAACACCCGGAGGGCATTTAATGATTCAAATGTACTTCCAGGAGCCGTCGCGATCGCCTCAGAAAGGACTTGAAGAGTACTGCTGTTAGTCGCTGCGGCTCGGTACTCTGGGAAAAAGTATGCCTTTGCAGTAATCTCCTTCTCGTCGAGATCAAATGCCCAGAAAATGCTCGAAGGGTGTCCGGACGGTAGATCTTGCTGCAGTCCGCAGTTGAAAAAGAATTTGAAGTGGTCGAACCACTGCATATCGGCTGAAGGAATATTGCTCTTCACTAGTTCAAGGAACTCAGGAGCAATCTTTTGGTTCCGTGGGTCCTGAGCCGTGCCAGCCTGTCGGCCAATTGGTTCGACAGAGAAACGAATTTGTGGTGCTTTCAAGCCTGTGTGCCAGTCCCAGCTGAGTTCGATGGGCGTGTGATCATCTGTCATGAAGCTCTTCCACTGCGAATTCTTCGAGTCAACGGCAGCCCCAAGATTTGGGCAAATGGATTTGGCGAAGAAATCCAAGCATGTATGTTTTGCAGATTGCGAATAACCGGCATCTTCAAGTAAGATTGCCATAACTCGGCCAGAACTTTCCCACCAGTAACGAGCATTTTCATCCAAAGCAGTCCCATAGACAGCATCGATACGCTTCCATCCCACAGCTCTATTGCTTACATGGGCTAGTGTAGCCGCAAATCGGAAACGCGATTTTGGTTTACCATGAGAGCGGTCTTCCACTACTTCACAACACGAAGTGATTTTCGAGTCCTCTTTTGACCTTCTGTCAACGTGGCTGAATAGAAAGACGCTCTGGAGACCCCAGGGGCGTAGGAAGGTAGAGATGAAAGCATCCATGATCAAGCAGATTGAATGAACAGGCGATTTGGGATAATATTGCTCTTCTGCATACACTCGGAGTTGAAGATAGGATTTTGGCGCAAATGTGACATCCAAAGTATGGTGAGCTACGTAAATATACCCTTTGAGACTTACCGATAGCAGGTTCGTGCTGTGTTCGTGACATAATCTGGACTAACCAAGCTTAAAAAGTTTGAGGCTGGGGAATTAGGCTTCACTCCATGCACAATACGAAAGGTCACCGTGTCAACGTGTGTTATGTTCGCTGACGTGGTATGGCGTTATTGGCGTGAATTAATAGGAAAAGAAGTACATTCTCATGTCTAGTCAGGATAGATTCGCGCCGGGTATGCTAGTCAGGTTTCATGCCATGTGGGCTATCTCTGAAGGACTTACCACATGCGGTTTACGAGGCGTTTCAGTACCGTGCACCGATTTCCAAGAACGTAGTTCTCTAGATCAGGGTCATCGGTTGCTGGTAAGTGCATCATATTCATGGTCGTGTATGATCATGTTGGGCAATGGATCAAAAGGCTAGTTTATCAATTCAGATGGTGTAAACATCGATAAGTATATTATCTAGAAAATGGTACATAGTTAATCTACATGCTAATCGATATAGCCTTGGGCAGAACAATTCCAACAACCGAAGCTAAATTTTGATATGATGCTAGACACGATGCAGAATCACAAACGCTCAGACAATAGTGCGGTGATCCCGTGCGTATAGCGGGTACTGCATGCGGCTCCGATCCCGCCAGCGCCAACCTTGGCCATGCAAACTGACCATTCTCCGCCCTGTGCAATGATGTACAGATTGAAGTAGAATGGATCTTCCAACATAATTCGGGTTCGGCAGCGGATCGCATGGTTGAGGTTCGCTCTGGTTCGGCGCGCCGCGCCACCATGCCGGGCACAGGGCTTTCAGGCCATGCACCTGCATGCACTGCCATATTCTGCTATCACGTCAAGCATATGCATAAGCGCAATGAGGGCGGTAAGAGTTGCATAAAACAAAGTCCAATCCCTGCTTATGCATTACCGAACATTGTTCTTCGAGCGGCAATGCCCGTGAGTTTCTATTGGGCACGTCTGCTCGAACTGATCGAAAGCATTAGCAGATCCATTTGCCGTGATCATGCCTAGAATTTTTGTTCGTTGAATTGAGCTACCGCCAAAGTTCGGATGGCATGCGGATCAGCGCCTTTTCCGAAATCGGCGGCGTCAGCTGTACAGCTCGGATAGTGCAGCACAGTTGCGTTCACAAAGCAGGCATTTTTCTCTACTCTTGGTGGCTTGACGTATTGGCGAAGATAGATACTGCATTTGATTACTTTACCAGTAAGTTCTAGGTAGTCCTGATTGAATGTTCGCTTGATGACTGGGACAGTGAGATGTTCGATCAGGATGAGTGGTTTTGAGTAAATGCATCTCCACATGAACGGGAAGTCAATCGAAATTACCATGCCAACGGAACATTACGGTTGATGGACTCCCGATATATGTTTGAACACCACATCCACGTCATTACGACCCACTTGAATCATGACTTTGATGCTTCCGCGTTCTTCCACCGTCTCTTGTTTTGTCAGCGCTCCATCTAGGTACACTGCCCATAATCCGAAGTCGAGATTGGTTGCTACAGGTTCTGCTGTTATTGTCGTTATATCCCAGGTTCTTACTGTAAGGACAAGTGCTTGCTCCTCCGCGTCCCATATCGCTCTGATGGTGTCAATACCCTGCGAAAGATCTATGTTATCGATCCAAGGACGCTTGGCGATTGTCTCTTTCGTCCACGGTGCATCCCACATCTTCTTCTGACCGTGATACACATTTAGACGAGAGTAAGCTATACCTCCGTTACCAGTAAAGGGGTCCATATGTCTCCAAACGCTGCCCCGATCGAGTGGCGAATCTTTGCGAGGGTAGAACAGTCCTCCATTCTCCCATGTTGGTTGTAGATGTTTGTCAGCCCACGCGAGCAGGCCTTGGAGTTCGGTTTGCTTGCCAAGCTCTGACAGCCACTGGAGGACGCATCCAAAGACGGGATCCACATATTTTTGCTCTGGTTCAGGGTTTAGCCGTCGCATTTCTTCTGCTTCGTCGATGATCGCAGAATGCTTTTCTTCGGATATCATCGAAAAGTCAACATTTTCTCGCTCAATGATGGCCCTGTAATGTTTCGCAAATTCGAAGTCGTGTACTCGCCACTCGCCACCGAGCGATGTCATGAAGCCAAGTTTCTGTCTTTCGAACAGACTCTCCACCACCTCACAATTCCAAGTAGTCATGAAAGCGTTCGCCCTGTATATTGATCAGCAGAGACATAGCTAGTATTCGACTTTGATCTGACCATGCAGTGAAGCAGATGCATGAAGGACCTGCAGGCTTGTCCTGTTTATAATACACCCAGTCTGGATAAAGCCCACTTGGAGTAACCATTCCTCTCTTTTCCCACGTAGCTTTATATTTGGCAACAACTTCATCAGCAACAGTTGTGCCATCTCTGACATCGTTGTAGCGCATTGCAATAAGCTGGGATGTAATAAGAGTTATTCAAAAACATTCAACGTCAGGTTTGACTTTCTCAATCATATCATGACGTACCGGAAACTGATTGCACACAATGAAAACCAAATTAGGCTCGCAACAAACGCCAACCCACTTGCTTTCTTCCCACTCCTTAAGGATGATAGCTTGGATGGATCGGTTGTCGTAGTGCCAGACCTCTTTGCCCAAGCCCCATAGCACAGGGTCCCATGTCAAAGTCAACGATTTGGGCTTCTCAAACTTGTCGTCGTCGAACAGCATAGCGTACAAGCTGGTCATGAGGTGCAGGTGACCACTGTACATGATGTTCTCTCTGATGATAGGATTGGCCCAAGGCGTTCTCAGCTCTGTTAATCCTGGATCAACATAACTTCCTGACATGCTTGCAGTGAACCAGTAATTCCAGACATCTCGTAGCAGCATCTTGTGGATGAGCTGGTCCAGGAGTTTCTTGAAAGTGCTCCTTGCTGCTGGAAGGCGATGGAAGTGAGCTGCTCCAGCACCATAAGCCATAGACGAAATCTGATAGCGAAAAGCATCAAAAATCTCTTGATGCGACTCCAGGCCGGCCATGTGGTTCCATTCTCCATCTAATTGCGAGCTGAGGTTGTGATAGTGTCTAATATGCCCTGCTTGGAGAACATCCAGCTTGGGATATTTCGACAGGTCCAAAGAAAGAGTCTTTTCAGGTTCCATGGCTACCATTAAAGACATGTTACGCTTTTGCTGAAGCTCTTGATGATATATTGATGCACAATCAATTCGGGCACCTGCGATCAGAAAGAGATTTACCACGAAGATGTGATCAAAAGACAAAGAACAATGACGAAGTCCAAATCTAGGTTACCAAAATAAGAGGCTGGGAGAATCCATCAAGAATGATCAGGTATGATCAAGCCGGCAAGGATGGGAGCTTAGGCATCAGACCAATAAGTATGACGCCAAATCCGGAATGAAGCTTGCTTTTGGAATAGAGTCGAATTGCAGATCATGTCTGTCTGGTTGAAACACGCGCTGTCTGCGCACAGAGTCCTTGGCGCAATGCTGGTGTTCCCCAAGATTGAACATGCAGATTGCTTCGGTTGAACATTCATATTCTCAACATCGGAGTTAGGAACTACAGTTAGGCCGTAAGTCTGTTGATCAAAGAGCGGCACTTTGTCTTCCAGCACGGACTGTGTCAGTAGCGGGGATCCACTAAGATTAGTAATAGGTAGTAAATCGGCTTCCAGCCTCAGAGACGGGCAATCTGATCGCCAAGCGCATCTTCTAAATCGCAGTAATGAAGGCTAAATCGAGCTTTGGGTGACTGAATTGAGCAAAGGCACTAACTCCTTTGCGACTAACATGGCTCGATGAAAGTGCTCAAGCCCATTTGCTGAATTCGGGTGTGCCTAGCCGCCGATGAGCCTTTGGTGCCTCAGAGCCGAGATGGGCGATCACAACGCCATCTACATATAGCAAAGCGGGACCTCATGCCAAATCCATCGATTCTAGGCGCATGAGCGAGGACCTGACCGATCTTTTCCATCCGCAAACAGGGGCCAAATCATGATCAAGATGATGCATAAGTGCTACGTGTCGTGCATTGCACTACCTACTGAAGTTGTCCTCCATTGCCACTCTATGTACCTAGTCGGGCGATCAGGAGATCGGTGAAGAAAGCAACTTGACGTGGTACCGCTCAGATGGGCCCGCCTCGCTTCCATTGCGCACGATTTGTGCAACGGAGAATTGTCACGATCGCCTAATCTTGGATGCACCCCCCTAAGAAAAAAAATGTCCGCTTTTTGTAATGTGTTAGCAGAACACTAATATATAGATTTCCTATAGGAGTACTATAATATTATCTTAGAAGCTAAAATTCTATCTAAGGTTTCTTTTATATATTAAGTATACTATATTAGATTTTTAGATAAAGAAACCTCCTTATTATAGTGTAATAGAGTGTATAGTAAGATAGGTTACTAAGGTAATCACAAAAAACGGATATTTTTTTCTTAAGGGTGGTGGTTGGTTGTTGAGTTGGCAAGCGGGCCACGGAATGGCCTCACGATGGCATCCTATTGGCGATGCCCACTGCATCTCAGCATGAGAAATCCGACCAATCGCTATCATTCCCGCGGACGGTCAAGCTGGGCATTGACCATGTTGAATCATGCATTGCTTCTTGTGCATCAATGCATCGAAATCTCGGATTAAATCTTCGAACCCGCGATTATGGATATCATCACGACAATCTATCTATAATCGTGATCACCAGCCGTTCGACCCACTAGCTTTCGTACAGTGCGAAGCAGCATCAGAATTCACGCGTAGCACATGTGTGCTCCGCAGATATCGGAGGCTTACTAAGTGTTATCTTACCTCGAACCTTTTCTTTCCGTAGACACATTAGGCTTGTCATCAATCTCTGCCATAGCAGCCATGGTGTTATTTAGATTGCGCCACACGTTCCTGGCTTGTTCTTGGGTTATCAACCTGCATACTCTCCACGCCACACCAGTGGGGCCTCAACAAGTCCTGAGGAATTGTGAGACAACCACAGTTGCTATATTGTAAGATGATGACACGATGATTTTGGACTCCCACTAATTCAATCTTGTAGGGGAGCTGGTGTCTCTGGGATCTCAGCTGCGGTGAGGATCTGTCTGTAGTACTTCCAAGGGCATTCATTGATTTTCGTTCAGCAAGCATTGTCGAATCACTCAATCAAAGACTTTATCATCATTGAATACAATGATGAAATCGGTGGCAGGGCTAAAGCGGCTCCTTTCGGCAAGAATGAGACAAATGGAGGTTCTTACACCGTAGAACTGGGGCCAAATTGGGTCAGTCTCTAATACTCGGGTCTAGAAATCTTGCTAATAATTGTCTAGGTCGAAGGTGTTGGACGTGCAGATGGACCTCAAAATCCTATCTGGACACTGGTATGCGATACACTACTATGTACGGGGCTTGTTTAACAGTCCGCTGCACAGACACAGAAGTGGGGAGTCCAAAGCACTCTCACCAACAGATCAAGCATCCTAACATACAATGAGACCGGAGCAGTCGACCTCTCCGAACTGCTTGCCGAGTACGAGGAGAAATCCGAGTCCCTTTCTGGGCTTGCAGGAAAGATACTACAAGAGAATTTGCCGGACTTAAGTGCTCGCGCTGGGTTGAGGTTATCTGGATGGAAACCAGGAAGGAACATGGGTGCTCAAGCAGTGGAATGGTGGTATTGGGGTGTGTACTCACGAAGTGTTCATGTTCGTCCACACGTAACTAACATGCCCTAGATTGGGAGTCTGCCCAGTCACCGGAGGCCAGCTCGCTAGTATTTGGTGTCGCGGAATCCAATCTAACATTCAACTACTTTGGTAATATATCAGCCTTTGTTACAGAGCAGAAGGGATATGACACCTTCATCAAAGGCGAAGCATCTACATTTCTCCAGCCCCACGATCCAAGACTCCTTCTCAACACGATTGTGAGCAAGCTGGAATACTCCGATAGTGGTGTCACAGTACATAATCAAGATGGAAGTTGCATTCACGCCGCCTACGCGATTTGCACGTTTTCCCTCGGCGTCTTACAAAATCAAGTTGTCCAGTTCATTCCACAGCTACCTGAATGGAAAAGGACAGCTATCAGCATGTTCCGCATGGGAACATACACCAAGATCTTCATGCAATTTGAGACACAATTCTGGCCAAAGGACGTCGAGTTCCTTCTCTATGCAGACCCAACACGGAGAGGTCACTACCCCATATGGCAGTCACTTTCCCTTGACGGTTTTCATCCCGGCTCTAACATACTCTTTGCTACAGTTGTTGGCGATGAAGCGCAACGTATCGAGCGGCAAACCGACGAAGAGACACAGGAAGAAGCTCTAGCAGTATTGCGAAAAATGTTCCCTGCTGTTGAAGTCCCAGATCCAATCAGTTTCCTCTATCCGCGATGGACGCTGGAGCCATGGGTTTTCGGCAGTTATTCTGACTGGCCACTGGGAGCATCGCTAGAGATGCATCAAAATCTGCGTGCAAACCTTGGACGATTGTGGTTTGCCGGGGAAGCTATGAGTACACAGTATCTTGGCCTGATGCATGGAGCATGGCTTGAAGGAAATGAAGTGGGAGAACAGATAGCGATGCTCGCATCTGGGGCCTGTGACGGAGACGTCAATAGAGACTGTGGAAAGGAGATCCACTACCAACTTCTTCACGGTACAACGCCGGTAGAGCGATACAATAGTACAAACGGCTGGTCTCGTTCAAGTTTTTAATCAACTAAGACGTATCGTGTAAGGAGGGTATGTATAAAAGTATTGTACCTAAATACTAGAAGTATTATAGTAGAGTATTTATTAAGACTAGTCTAGTTAATACTAATACTACTTTAACTAGTTATTACCTATTACAGTGGTCCTGCCATATCACACGCAGTGATCCTACTATCTCCATCGTCTTCAACGCCCACTTTTCTTATGATTCCCTGCACGTTCTCGCGCCAACGAATCGAGTAATCGTCAGTGAAGCTTAATTTTATCTGTCTTTTGTCTATTTTTACTTACTATCTGACAGCATATAACCCTACCCTCACCCTAGTATACACCATCACTTTGAAGATGAGGGTTTCTGAGCACGATATTAAGAAGAGGCAGTTACTAGACGAAAAAGCTGCCATACTAGACTGCTTAAAGATTGTTAAAGCTGCAAAAATGCGTCTTGCGTATCTTGCCACGCCTCAGAAGATTACAGATAGTGGATCTGCAGCACCAAATTCGCTCACATCGGATAATTTGCCCAGATATGAAACGATAGAATCGATCCTCAAGTTCACTGCAGAGCGCCTTGAGAATCTGCTTCATATATAGAAGGATTGCCAAGGTCAGACTCAAGAGATGCTTGCAACTGGTATTCCTCAATTCAAAGAAGCGTCTACTAAAGCAGTCAACTACAAAGGGATCAGATATCCTTGTTTGTTTCTCAGACTTATATGCGATGCATACATCTGTGTGCTTAAGAAAGGAGAATCTCTAGAACCGTCAACTCTGCTCACAGCCTGGCATAGGGTCCAGCTATCGATACACGTCGGCAATGAGTAGGTGGTCTCAATTATCCTATTTGCGATACATCTCGACTTTCGACTTACCTAGTGGTAGCCACATTTTATATGACAGGCTCTATCCTGGGGTTACTTGAACTATACGGGAGTCTAGCGACTTACTTTATCTTTTTAAGAAGAAAAGAGAAGAGGAGCAGTCCGGTTCGGAAGAATGGATACTGAAGAATCTGTAATAACTGTGCTGTAGAGGACTGCTCTTAAATCTGAATATATTAGCGTAGGGGCTTAGTGAGGAAACTCTCGACGTGGAACTAGCGGGTCTCGACAAGGAGATTGGAATATTTCATTGTTAAGTTGCTGAGGTCAATCCGATGGAGAAAGCACGTGGTCTAAGCAACGCTCGAATATATTGTTTCCATGCTTAGGCCATATTAAGACATTATTTATAGAGCATTAATTCATAGTAGAGAAGGTAAACACTTAACTTACTACTACTTCTAAATTAACTAACTGTAGAACTTATAGATAGTAACAAATTCCTTAAAGTTTCCTAAGGCTTATATATAATATTGCTATTACTAGTTCTTCTTGCCATGTAACATGTAGTAGCGTACTTGTACTGCGCTAGGCGTCTGATCTGGAAAACGTTTATATATCTCCTTCTACTCTATGCCTTGTTTATCCTTTAGTAAAAGTAAAAGCACTTTGTCTAACCTAAGTTACGGTATGCGCGTTCGTTTTCCGTATTTATTAATGCCTTCCTCTCACTTCTTGCTCTTTTTGTCCTAGTTATTGTCTAATGAGTTCATTTCGTGGTTCGCAGCATTACTATGAGATTCGCTCGTCCAATCCGCATTCAAGCTTGTGCCAGTGTATAGGCTTAACGCATCATCGTCATACCAGTATCCCAGCAACATCCATGAATCCGGCGATAGCTAGGTCATGCAGATAACCTTACCATCTCCGCCAAGGAATTTGTAACCCAAGGCAGCCAGGTTAAGAGGCCATTTTAAGTCGCAGTAATAGACAACTGCTGTTATAATTGACGAGCTGTTTAGGAAGGCGCTAAGCGTGAAATCGGTTATATAATAAGACATTTTAACGCTAGGTCTATTACTATATTAATATTATCTAACTTCCCCTTACTTTTATTAAAATAATATAAAGTATTAATAAGAATAAAATAAAATAATAATTTTGTAAAATTAGTATAATTACTTATCTTAAGAATATATTTTAAACTAAGTAGGATTAAAATTATAATATATTAATAATAAGCTTAAATAGATAATATATTATTAATAGTATACTAAACTATTATATAACTATATTTTATTACTATAAAAAGCCTTATTTAGTTATTATAATACTATAATCTTTTTAAAATAGTAGCTTATATATATATTAATATTCTAAAAAATATATATATCTATCTGTAAATCTGTACTTATATAGTTTTAACCTTATATAAGTTAGATAAGAAAAAGAGAACGTATATATATATAGCCTATACAGCCCCTTCCCTTATATATAGAGTCCTCTAACCTTAGTATACAAAGGACAAGACTTTAAATACCTAAATTAAACCTATTATAACTCCCTACTCTAGGTAATTAATAACTTATTATTTCCTTTACCTTTACCCTCTATTATAAGATAAATATCTATACCTAGAGTCTACCTATACTAATTAGTAAAGTAATTTACTTTATTTTATAAATTAGAATAGTAAAGAATAGAAATTACCTAAAAAGTATAGTAGGGAGTAAGAATACTATTAGATAGAAATTGCCTAAAAATTATAGTAGAGAGTAAGGACTATATAGTTATCTAACTAATAGCTTTCTAGTTAACTTACGTAGCTAATTAACTAATATAATTATATAACTAATAAGGATTTTAGTTAAGCTTAATAATTAGATAACTATACTATATAATTATACTAATAGTAATAAATATATATTTAAAAGACTATATAAATATCTCTTTATAACTAATAAATATAGTACTAATACCTTAGATACTACTATAAATAGTACTAATATTTAAAATACTACTACTAAATAGGGCTACTAAACTAGATAGCCTATAAAACCTATATATAAATAGATCTAATAGGAGCTATATATTATATATTAATAATATAGTATAACTTACTAGCTTTAATACTATACTAATTAAATTATAGTATATATATATTAATAATTAGAAGTTTAAGATTAATCTTAATTATCTAGTTATTATAGATCTAAATAGATATATTATATATATACTTATTAATATATAGATAATTATATAAGATTATAGAAAAGTACTTATAGTATATAGGAAAAGTTTTAAAAAATAGGAAGTTTATTACTTTAACTTTATATAAAAACTACTATAGAGTAGCTTACTAGCTCTCCTAAAAGAGATAGGAAATAGTTACTATAGTATATAAGGGATAAGGTAAGGTATAAAGCTATTTAAGATTATATAGGATAAAGAATCTAAATTTAATGTATATCCTAACGTATAATAAGGAGTAAGGACTAAATCTATAAGTCTAAGGCTAAACCCCTAAAAGGTATAACCTCCTACTAATAATATAAACCTATATAAAAGTTCTTCTAAACTATATAAACTAGCTAGAAGTAGATAAGAAGTACCTATTACTTCTTAGCTAAAACTAGAACTAGTAATAGAAGCTATACCCTAACCTTTTTTATATAAGCTAAGAAAGATACTAATACTAATTAATCTTTAAGTTCTATATAAAAGAAGAAAACTATACGTTAATCTTATATAGATTAATATACCCCCTAAAATTAAGGTACTATAGTAGGTAAGTTATATACGTATAAATTTTATATGTACCTTATAAATACTATATATAATAGGCTACGCCTAAAACAGAATCCTTAGCTTAGAAAGTTCTACCTTTAGAAAAACAGACCCTTTAGCTAGATAGAGTTAGATAGCGTCTAAGCTATATATTACTAAAGTATAAGATTTTCTAAGCTACTAGAGTAATAAAAACTTTAGAAACTATATATATATCTCTAAAAGAATAGTTACTTAGAAAGTTATTAAATTT